>JAVJIF010018661.1:0-102731 GCA_038442645.1 Agave tequilana
TTTCGGAACCGAATCTCCGTCTGGTCTTCACTGCATGAACTGGCACTGATCTACGGATCATCCTATGCATCGGTCTTCGAATCTCCTGTGTGTCGGGTCCACAACGAATAATTCGGATCGGGTCCGGGGTCTCCTGCAACTGGTCTGGATCTCACAAAATAAATCCGAAATGCCGTGGCACGCAACCAACACATACAAATAATTAAAATACATGCTAAACACCCACACGTGCATACGAACATATACGCGTACACGTATAAAACAAGCATGCACATACATACATACCCATAAATAAATATACCTATACATTAATTACTAAACTATACATATAAATATTTAAAGAATAAATTCATGCATTCATATTCATATACATCATGCATACACATGCATGCATCCAAACTTGCAAAGGCACTCACGCACACATACGCAAACACACATTATTTAAAGTTCTCAATTATACGAGATTGCCCCCTATACAATAAAATGTAAAACTAACTCGAGCCGATTTGCGGCGCACCGACGGAGGCTCCGACGGAGGCGTACGGGGTCGCGGAGGGTGTCGTTGGATAGAGCAACTCGCCGTGAAGGGCGTGGGGTGCGTTCGCGCTCGCCGACGTCGATCAACGGCATCCCGCGGAGAGCCCGAAAATGGTTCGGAGTAAGGATTTTTCGCCGCTCACACAAATATACACCACAAGCACAACCAAATACCCATGTAATAAATTAATCAACACACTTTATATAAAATGCCAATAGAATCATCATTAACATCATCATAATTAAAACATAAAATGTATACCTCAATCAATTATGTGAAGAGCAAGGAGGGGGCTCACGGCTCCTTCTCAAACTTGTTCATCCAGCTTAGGATAAAGCCTACTGGTAAGCACTTCCATTTAATAATTTAAATCTTGTACACAGCATTTAAAAGAAACAAACATGTAATTTTATATGCTCAAGAATAAAAATGAAATTGCGAAAATAACCACTACTGATTCAAAGAGAAGCATAAAATGGCATCCTCACCAGGCTCAAGTGAGAAGCATCTGCACAAGAACTAGAGCATCTGCCTAGTTTTATATTGGTGCATATAAACCATTCATACTTATATAATTAAAATGCACATGATTAGAATCATAAAACAAAGAAACAAAGGAAGGACCTGGGATGTGCGCCAACCATCAAGGAGGGTCTCGGCTGGACTTCGTGCTGCTCTGGTGTGCCTGGGCGCGACCAATGGCATGCCACGGGGAGGTCGGCCAGAAGAAGCAAGGGGAGAGGGGCTCCTGCTGTTGTGCGGCAGGGAGCAGCGACCATGGCCTGCTACTGGGGCACGCCAAGAGGAGGGGGAAGCAGCTGGATGCGGGGGCCTGGATCTGGAGGCGGCGGTTTTGGGAGAAGAGAAGATAGATTAGGATTTGGTTTTTTTAGTTTAGGTTTAGAAGTTAGGATTTATTTATAGGATGGGTTATTGGGTTTGGGAGAATAACTTAAATAATAATAAATAGAAATAACTATAATAATATTAATAATCAATAGTGACACCAAAAATAGTAGGCAAAATACTAAGAAAGGTAATTAGTCATCACCACAGAAATAAATACAAATAAATGCTAATAACTCTATACTAATAATAACAGGTAATAATAGTAATCCTAATTAATAATAATAATGACAATAATAATAGCAGCACTAAAATAGAATAAATAATAACCTTAAGAATAATGAGAATACTAATTAAGTTAACAATTAATAATAATAATGGCAAACATAAAATATCAAATTACCAATTATTATCTCAAAAGAATTTCCATACTTAATAATAATAATCTCAGGAAAATAATAAATCAACTTGATTCATTAAAATACTCGGTAAATAAAAATGTAAAAAATACCTAAAGAAAATAAAATACAGTACTATTAGGTTAGGGATATTACATTCTACCCACCTTAATAAAAAAAAAGTCGTCTCGAAATTCACATAAGGTAGGGAATGGTAAAAATCAAAGATCAAGAGGGAACACAACAATCTTCTACATCGCCTCTTTGGGACACCACGATCCGCTGCGCGCTCTGATCTCTGCTACCAGCTTCAACATGGAGTAAGCGATCTCAAGAGATAGAATCAGGAGGAATAGAATAGAAAGGAAGGATGAAATCAAGATGGAAATCCAAATCACTCTAATTGAAGTGTTGGAATCATGAATATCAACAGATCAAGAATAGAATTTTCAAAGGGAGGACGATCAATTTCCAAATGGAGTCAATATTATCACGTGAATAGTATATGTATATGCAGTGTCAATATAACTGTGTCAGGTTATAGGTAGGAACTAGGTTCTCTTTTATGTCGAACCTAGGCTCTGATACCACTCTGTAACGCCCCGATCCTAAAGATACGGAGTCGTTATGGCGACGTATATACGCGAGGATAATACCCCACGCATATACGCTAAGCCTAAGTTAACCTGAACAAGTTATAATCTAAACCAGATCACTGCAATGATACATATAAGACTACACATGGTAACATATGAATAATGACAAGAATAAGGCAGTGAAAGCGATAAAAGATAGAGTCATGAAATAACTGGAATAAGAACTGATCTGATATAACGAGAAACAGGGAATAATACGAAAGCTAGAAAGATAAATGTACCAGAAGAGAATAGGAAGAAGCTCCAGCTATTCGCAAAGCGTACCGTCTCATCGAATACCTGCACATTAGAAACAATCGTCCAATATCTGGACGTGCAAATCCAGGGTCGTCAGAACGCGACCATAATGAGTGTGTGTGTAAGGGGAAACAGCTCGTGCAGAAGAAACAATGTGCATAATTAGTAATAAGAGCAACTGAAGATAGAAGAGACCATATAACAGATAAATAAAAGAACTGTAATAAACATAATAACAACACGAATAAAGATAGGCAACAACTGATCAATAGTAAGCAAGCAACTACTGTCACAATAGGTAACCTATCACATGTCACTAGGCTGGTATACAATCCGGTCATGGTTTATAGTTATATGTCTATCACAGTGATATAAATGTACAGTCAGGTGATAAAGTCAGTCACAATTCATTAACAGTTCATTATCATTTATTATGTCAGCGAACACCAATGCCACTTGTAATAGACGCATCCCATACTACGCCTACTACACGTGTCAATCAGGGTCCTAAGTTATTGAAACTGATTGGTTGGAGACATTATCCATGTTTAGGTGGGTCCGTACATACCCGGACCACGGCCTCAGTTTCTGGCGCTGAACCAGGCCGTACCGCTAGGTATCAGTAACAGTAACAGTAACAGTAATCTCACTGTGAAAACAGTGGAACAGTAAACAGTACAGATGGGATGCCAGTCATCCCCCAGGAACCCTGCAGTGGAACCCTCAGTCGGCTGCGCAACCTGTATCCTAGGTCCACCCAAAATACAGACGCTGTCTCCTCCATCAATTTCCCCAATCCCAGTGTAAGTTGTCCATTTACATTATTATTTATTCAATTCAGTTAAAACAGTCAATGTCCATATTATCTAAAACATTGGGACGATACAGTGACAGTAACAATAACAGTACAGTAACAGTCAATCAGTAATCGTATACACGGTGCCATCATAACAGTAACAGTACAGTAACAGTAACAGTAGCCGTGTATACGATGAACAATAGAATTGTACCGTGATTACGGTCAATGATTCTTTCCCAGTAACTCTCAATAAACATGAACAAAAAAAACAGTGACAGTCTAGACCACGATCCTCAAGTCACCAATAATAGAGATCAAATAGTAAAAGCTAATAAACTCTGAAATATATATAATATCACCGACTTCGCTAAATTCACTCTCACAATAATTTTATCCATATCACTGAGTAACCCAAGTCTCTAACATCATAACAAGTTCTCATCAATACCAGAATGAATCATCACTTAAATCATCACCAATAATGAATAACAAGTCAACAACATACTGAATCATATCAAGGTAAGGGAATCATCCTCAATAACTTATGGTCTAAACTATCTACTCTTGTACTCACCTCATCCATATATCATCTAACAGATTCCAAGTGTCAACAACGTCAATCTCATCTCAATACCAGTCAGGCTCCAAAAAAGAATATAGATTCTGGATAACCTCTAATCAAGATCAATCTAAATCACAACTCAACTAATCCAATCATATCTGATATGTTCTCAAATACTCAACTAATAAAGTCAGGTCTAATTACTGATCATCATTCTATGTAAATATATAAGTCCAGATCAATCCCAAGTTATGACAACCAACTCATATTCCCATAGTTACATGATCGTCAAGTATCAATATACATCAAAGAATCTGATATAATAATTATCATTCCAAGATATATCCAAAATCAAGCTCAGCTCTCTCACTCTAACAATTTAATCTGATTTCCAAATCCTCAAGGGTTCACACTTCTATTAAGATCAAACATGATATCCCAATACTCGTATCACAACATATTCATGCCTCTAAGTTCTATCATGATAAGTCAAGTCATTCCATCCAATATCTCTATCCCTCGATATCATATACATCTATCAATAACCAATACGTAATCCAACATAAGATCAATCTAGTATACAGTCCAAGTTCCTTTACATTTAGTTCCAGTCCGAAATAGTAATCATCTATTCATGAAATGATATAATTCTGATATCTCAATGTCCAATACAAGATCCATACATATATCTGATGCTCAACTATGTACTAATTTATCCATTCAAGAGATCGAGTCAAGTCACAGTCTAAAGGTATATAAAACTAGGCCTAAGCCAACAGAGACAATCTACCAACACATGGAATACGCTAATACAAGCAAATGTCAACTACATGAATAAAGTGGACAATCATATATGTCTCATGAACTGGTACAAGCAATCAAACTAGTAAAGTATAACGAAAAGTCATAAAAATGATAAAGGCAACATGTAAAGCATATCATTAACGATAAATACACAAGAACGAAACTCACCTGAAATGACGAGGTTTCGGAACCGAATCTCCGTCTGGTCTTCACTGCATGAACTGGCACTGATCTACGGATCATCCTATGCATCGGTCTTCGAATCTCCTGTGTGTCGGGTCCACAACGACATAATTCGGATCGGGTCCGGGTCTCCTGCAACTGGTCTGGATCTCACAAAATAAATCCGAAATGCCGTGGCACGCAACCAACACATACAAATAATTATAAATACATGCTAAACACCCACACGTGCATACGAACATATACGCGTACACGTATATAAACAAGCATGCACATACATACATACCCATAAATAAATATACCTATACATTAATTACTAAACTATACATATAAATATTTAAAGAATAAATTCATGCATTCATATTCATATACATCATGCACACATGCATGCATCCAAACTTGCAAAGGCACTCACGCACACATACGCAAACACACATTTATTAAAGTTCTCAATTATTACGAGATTGCCCCCTATACAATAAAATGTAAAACTAACCTCGAGCGATTTGCGGCGCACCGACGGAGGCTCCGACGGAGGCGTACGGGGTCGCGGAGGGGGTGCGTTGGATAGAGCAACTCGCCGTGAAGGGCGTGGGGTGCGTTCGCGCTCGCCGACGTCGATCAACGGCATCCGCGGAGAGCCCGAAAATGGTTCGGAGTAAGGATTTTCGCCGCTCACACAAATACACCACCAAGCACAACCAAATACCCATGTAATAAATTAATCAACACATTATATAAAATGCCAATAGAATCATCATTAACATCATAAATAAAACATAAAAATGTATACCTCAATCAATTATGTGAAGAGCAAGGAGGGGGCTCACGGCTCCTTCTCAAACTTGTTCATCCAGCTTAGGATAAAGCCTACTGGTAAGCACTTCCATTTAATAATTTAAATCTTGTACACAGCATTTAAAGAAACAAACATGTAATTTATATTGCTCAAGAATAAAAATGAAATTGCGAAAATAACACTACTGATTCAAAGAGAAGCATAAAATGGCATCCTCACCAGGCTCAAGTGAGAAGCATCTGCACAAGAAACTAGAGCATCTGCCTAGTTTATATTGGTGCATATAAACCATTCATACTTATATAATTAAAATGCACATGATTAAGAATCATAAAACAAAAGAAACAAAGGGAAGGACCTGGGATGTGCGGCAACCAATCAAGGAGGTGTCTCGGCTGGACTTCGTGCTGCTCTGGTGTGCCTGGGCGCGACCAATGGCATGCCAGGGAGGTCGGCCAGAAGAAAACAAGGGGAGAGGGGCTCCTGCTGTTGTGCGGCAGGAGCAGCGACCATGGCCTGCTACTGGGGCGCGCCAAGAGGAGGGGGAAGCAGCTGGATGCGGGTGGCCTGGATCTGGAGGCGGGCGGTTTGGGAGAAGAGAAGATAGATTAGGATTTGTTTTTTTAGTTTAGGTTTAGAAGTTAGGATTTATTTATAGGATGGGTTATTGGGTTTTGGGAGAATACAAATAATAATAAATAGAAATAACTATAATAATATTAATAATCAATAGTGACACCAAAAATAGTAGGCAAAATACTAAGAAAGGTAATTAGTCATCACCACAGAAATAAATACAAATAAATGCTAATAACTCTATACTAATAATAACAGGTAATAATAGTAATCCTAATTAATAATAATAATGACAATAATAATAGCAGCACTAAATAGGAATAAATAATACCTTAATGAATAATGAGAATACTAATTAAGTTAACAATTAATAATAATAATGGCAAACATAAAATATCAAATTACCAATTATTATCTCAAAAGAATTTCCATACTTAATAATAATAATCTCAGGAAAAAATAAATCAACTGATCATTAAAATACTCGGTAAATAAAAATGTAAAAAATACCTAAAGAAAATAAAATACAGTACTATTAGGTTAGGGATATTACACCTACCCCCCTGCCCGCCCTCCTCCCCACCCAGGAAGAGGGTTGGGAGGAGGGCGGGCAGAGGGTGGGGGAGATCCGGGGTAGGAGAGGGGCGGGGGAGGGTCCGGGGGGGGGGGGGGGGGGAGGATAGCGGGGGAGGCCAGGGAGGGCGGAGGAATGGGAGGAGAATGGAAGGAATGAAGGAGAAAGGGACATTTTGGAATTTTACGAAGGGTGAAATTGTCACACAAAAAAAAAATAATGGCAAACTTGTAATAACTTATGGGGTGCTTTCATCATTTTGGGGGTGAAGAAATTTGCTCTCGGGGTACAGCCAGAAACTCTTAAACTTTAGAAGGTAGAGGAGTAAATAAGAAAAAGCATAAATTTAAAAGGGAAGCGATTTTGCCACCCCACAAGTGAGGAAGGCAGCCACCACTTATTTACAAGTGTGCCATTTTTTTAGACACACAGACCCTCATGGAAAAGACGAAACACCCCTTCTCCTTCTTCTCCCTTTTCTTCTTTCTCTTTCGTTTTTTTCCTGGAAAACGGTTGACCCACCCTATTCGGCGAACCCCTCCCTTCCCCCCCTCTCGGCGACCCCCTCCCCCCCCCCCGCCATGGTGACCCCCTCCTCTCTGCCTCCGTTCTCGCCCTCCCCCCTTCTTTCCGTTCCCATCATTCCCCTCCCTCTTTTGCTCCCCTTCCTCTCTGTGCGGCCAACACGGTCAAACAAATAACTCTCTGTTCAGTTGGAGTTGGCCGAAAAGAGAGGCTTCGTTCGGCGGCCAAACAACAATATGTTCAATGGCTGAGCTGCAATCTGTTCTGCGGCCGAACAGAGCCTCTCGTTTGGCCAACTCCGGCCGAATAGAGAGTTATTTGTTTGGCCCTGTTGGCCGAATAAAGAGGGGAGGGGGTCACTGTAATACCCCGTTTCCAGAATACGTACCTTGTTGCGTATTCAGCTTTTCAGTCGTATTCTTCGTTTACTTCCGTATTTAATCAATTTTAATTTCAAATATATTTCCTAATATATTAGATTTTATGTGATTTTCTGGAATTTTGGAATTAAAATGAATTTCTTCAAAACCGGTGTCGACCAACGCCGCTGATCAATTTTTTGATTTTTATTTTCCAAACTGTTAGGAATTTCCAGAAAGTCCTTTAGACTTTATGAATGAGGACCATCTTTCTTAACTAAAGCCTTTTTCTGAGAATTTTACGATTTTACGAAAATTCTTACGGAGTCGGTAAATTACTGGTTCCGGGATTTTATAATTAAAATTATAAGGTATTCTCAAAAAGGATTTCATTTTAAGTCTTCTTATATTATGATAGATTTTGGTGAAAATTAGGAGTCGTTCCGAGATACTTGAAATTCGGACGATTTCGGTATTTTCGAAATGTTTTCCGTGTACGTGACTTTAACCCGGGAACCCGTGTTTTCAATATTTTAATCTTTCGAGTTAGAGAAAATATCTTCTCTTTATAATTTCTTCTCCTTTTTCCTTTTTCTTTTCCTTTCTTCTTTTCTTTCCAACAAAATTCTCAAAATATCTCTTCCAAAATATCTAAAATCCCACCCACTCCTCATTAATACCCTCATTAACTCTTCATCTCCATGGCCGGCCCAATTGGCCAAGGGAAACACCTCATCCCCACTCTTTTGCAAATAAACCCCTCTCTTTATTTATTTACACTTCCTTTACAAAATCCAAACCCTATTTAAACAAAATCCTTTACATTTTTATTCTTCTTCTTCACTTCACCAAGAAACCAACCTTCACACAATCTCTCTCCTTCTCCAAAGCAAACCCTAGGTGTTCTCTTCCATCTCAAGCAACTACCACTTCGTTGATTTGGGATCGTCCAGGTTATCGCCGAGAATCAAGTTGTGATTCGGCTCTTTCGGAACGCGTAGAAATTCCAATCGACCGTTCGATGTGAGTATATTTACTCACCAAGACTAGTAATATTCCTAGTATATTTGTGTTGATAGATCATGTCATTTTATGTTATAAAAATCATATTTTTATCCATCCAAAACACCCCACACAAAAATCTGATTTTTCAGAACAGACCACAGCCTATTTCAGAACTCCGGTCGACCCGGCCCGGGGGGGCAGTCGACCGATATGCACAAACGTGCACAAATTTGAGTTAGCGGTCGACCGGTTCACCAACCAGTCGACCGGCTTAGGGGACCTGGAGCTCACGCATTTGGTACGGTCGACCGTCAGTCGACGGCACTCGAACGGTCAGACCTGGAGCTCACGCACTTTGGCCAGTCGACCGGCAGTCGACCGGCACCCTACCGCCTTCACAATTCCCGGTCGACTGGCAGTCGACCGGAGGTCGACCGATAGGCTAAACCTGGGCCAGAATTCTGTTTCCTTTTCTGTTTTAAATTTTGATCTTACATTGATACATATGTGATATGTTAATCTTGTTTATGCTTCATAATTGCTACCACATGACATGTTACTTGGTGGACATCACCACTTATACTTCATGATTGATATCATGTAGTTTCATGTTAGAACTTGTTAATTGATACGTATCTCCCCACTTTATCATGCCATCATTTATACCAAGCATGATACACTCGACTTTTTGCATAAAATGGACCAATTATACATGGGTCGGGGGGAAACATGCGGATATCGATATGTGTTCGTGTTTACAGTGGCTTTAGGTATATTGTACAATCATGTTTCCCGTCTGACCTGAGGGCCTCCAGGGGACCGAGGGGAGAGCTGGCTCCTTATTCCTTACTTCATTATTATAAAGGGCATTCATAAGTCCCTCATGGATAGGCCTCGCGGCTGTTTCCGTCTCCATGCAGGAATACCCTTGACCGTGGTCCCGGGCAAGCACGGGACCCACTGTAAACATAGTTCGTCGATACAACCGCTATTTCCAATAACAACCTTGTATTACTAGGATATGGATGTATGTGTGTGGGATGTACACTCAAACACATACCTAGATATCACAGTAAGACAAGTAATAATAATAAGGTATTACTTGTAGATCTCTTGCATTAGGACTTGTCTTTTATGCTTTATATCTATTATTGTTCTATCTTACTTACATGTCCTTTAGCCACTTGGCCACAGCTTATTATTATTATATGTCTTGATTCCTTGGATTTGCATATTCAGATTCTGAGACCTGGAACGAAGTGGATTCTTCCACGGAAGATCAGGCTTACTTCAGTGAGCAGGCTGACCAGCTCTTCTAGTTCCCTCGTGCCGCACTCTTCATTTTGGCTCACGCATCTCCATTTCTTACGTGAGCACCTTGTGTAAAGCTTGTATATATTCTTTTGGACTTGGTTGTGAAAACAAAACACTTGTAAAGTGTAACAGTTATCATAACTTGTATAACTTTGTATTTGTACTTTCTAGTTGGCATATGAATATACCACGCTTTGTGTTATACTCTGTTTCTGTATTGTACTTTTATGCTTAGCGTATATCCGTGGGGGCAGTTCTGACCTACGTATATACGTCGCAGTGACGTGTCCGTATCCGCCAGGATCGGGGCGTTACAGGTTGGTATCAGAGCCTAGGCTCTCAAACCTAAAGTACAATAAGTGGCAAATTCTAGTAATTTGCTTATGCCAATTACAATGTACAAAGTTATAGAGTCCTTCCTGATTCCTTCATTAATCAATTCCTTCGTATCCTAAACTCCTTTCAATTGTTTCCAATTCCAGTTAGCATTCGATATGGAGAGGCGATCGGGTCGTAACAACGTCGGGCAGGTCCCGAATGGACCCGTAGGCGGAGAGAATGCTGAGGTCCTACAGATCATTCAGACTATGCTGGGGAACCAGAAACAGCAGATGGACAATCAGCAGCAGCAGACCGAACTCCTTAGGCAAGAGCTAGCAGCCGAAGGAGCAGAAGCCGGGAAATGTCTCGGATTTCAGGAGATTGCAGCCTGCGATATTCACGGGAGTGAGAAGCCATTAGAGGCGGAACAATGGTTGACGGACACGACTGACCTGCTGAACGCAGCCCGTGTCCCGCAGGAGAGCCAAGTTGAAGTCGCTAAGATCCAGCTGAAAGACATAGCGCGGACTTGGTGGCTTGCAGAGGAGGCCCGCTTGGAGAAGCCCGTTACTTGGGACGCCTTCTCCAAGAGTTTCTACCGCCGTTTCTTCCCTGCGACGGCGCAGAAAGAGATGGAGGAGCAATTCATCAGGCTCCAGCAGGGGATCAAGTCTGTGGACGAGTATGCCGCAGACTTCCTTAGACTCAGCCGTTTCGCTCCTTATATGGTGACAGATGAAGAGAAGCGAGCGAGCAGGTTTCAGCAGGGTCTTCAGATGAGGATTCAGATGTACCTGATGCCCCAGCAGCTGAAGACCTATGCAGATGTTCTCTCTATCGCTCGGGAAGTCGAGCGTGGGTTTGAGAAGACGCAGGGGGATCAGATGAGACAGCAGGCTATGAAGAGGCCTTTGTGCCAATGGGAAGAGGAGGCCCGTTCAGAGCAGCCAAGGTACAGATGAGGCAACCCTTTAGGCCAGCTCCTTACCAGCCAGGGCCTATCTGCAACTTCTGTCTGAAACCTGGACACACTCGAGCAAATTGCCGTAGGGCGAATGGGTGGTGCCTAATATGTGGTTCAAGAGATCATCCGATGGAGGCTTGTCCCCATAGGAGAACGGGGATGGTTGGTCAAGCTATGCCGGCATACCAGGACCGAGTGGACAGCGGGCAGTACCAGGACCACTTGAGCAGAGAAGCCAGGGACCGGTGATGAGGAGAGCACCCCTTCCTCCACAGCATATGATTCGCCCAGTGCAGAGAGGAGGTAGGACAACAGCCGGGCGTGGCAGAGGTCAGGCTTACAACCTGACAGAGGCAGAGGCTGAGGCTTCAGAGGAAGTGATTACAGGTAACATCAGAGTACACAAAGCCTGTTCTCGTCGATTTATTCGACTCTGGTGCATCCCATTGTTACATCTCCGATAAATTTGTGGCTATACATTCTATTCCTGTTAGATTATTAGACCACAAATGGGAGATAAGTACAGGGAATGGGGTAGTCTTATCATCTAGAGTGTGTACTGATTGTCCAGTGGAACTATGTGACAAGGTCTTAGCCATAGATATGCTCGTGCTCGACACTAAAGGGTACGACGTGATCTTAGGCATGACTTGGCTTAGTCAGTACTACGCTGTGATTGATTGTAGGGAGAAGAAGAATCAAGTTTAGAATTCCCCTTCAGCCTGAGTTTCAGTTTAGTGGAGAAGTGAAGTCCACTAAGGGAAAGCAGATCATTTCTTCGGAGGTTCAGAAGCAGAAGGTGCCAGTGTGGGATGAATTCCCGGAGGTGTTTGCTGAGATCACAGGACTGCCACCTGTCAGGATGATTGAGTTCTCCATCGAGACTATTCCAGGAGCAGCACCTATATCTAAAGCTCCGTACAGGATGCACCGACAGAGTTAGAAATCCTGAAGAAGCAGCTACAGGAGTATTCAGATAAAGGACTGATCAGGCCAAGTGCTTCACCGTGGGGAGCTCCAGTACTATTGGCCAATAAGAAGGATGGTAGCAAGAGATTTGTATCGATTATAGAGAATTGAACAAAGTCACCATCAAGAACAGGTATCCCCTTCCCAGGATTGATGATTTATTTGATCAGCTTCATGGAGCCCGTGTATTCTCCAAGTTGGACTTACAGTCGGGTTACCATCAGCTGGGGTAAAGAAGGAGGATATACCGAAGACGGCATTTAGGACCCGATACGGCCACTATGAGTTTCTAGTAATGCCTTTCGGAGTCACTAAGCCCCTGCAGTGTTTATGGACTTGATGAACCGAGTGTTCTCGCCCTTCTTGGATCAGTTGTGTGTTGTTTCATCGACGACATCTTGATCTATTCAAAGAACAACCGGGAGCATGAAGAACACTTAAGAATTGTGTTGCAGACACTTCAGCAGGAACAGCTTCATGCCAAGAGGAGTAAGTGTGAATTCTGGCTGGACAGTATAGCATTCCTCGGACATGTGGTGTCAGCAGAAGGTATCTCAGTTGATCCGAGTAAGGTCCGGCAGTAAGGGATTGGCCAGTTCCGAGGACGGTGACGGAGATAAAGAGTTTTCTTGGACTAGCTGGCTATTACAGACGCTTCGTCCAGGATTTCTCTCGGATTGCAGCTCCGTTAACCCAGCTTACCGGAAAGGAGTAAAGTACATTTGGACAGAGGAGTGTGATGCAGCCTTCGAGCAGTTGAAACAGAAGCTCATTTCGGCTCCCATCTTGAGAACTCCCTCAGGGAGAGGAGGAATGGTCATTTTAGTGATGCTTCAGGTAAAGGCCTGGGATGTGTGCTTATGCAACATGATCATGTATAGCATACGCATCCAGGCAGTTGAAACCTCATGAGAGGAATTACCCAACTCATGACTTGGAGTTGGCAGCAGTGATCTTTGCCTTGAAGATTTGGAGGCACTATCTTCTGGGAGATAGAGTGCTGATATATACAGATCACAAGAGCCTCAAGTATATCTTTTCTCAGAAAGAGCTGAACATGAGGCAGAGACGGTGGCTGGAGCTTATGGCTGATTATGACATTGACTTGCAATACCATCCAGGCAAGGTCAATACAGTTCCTGATGCCCTGAGCAGAATGCCAGAGAACAGGGTACTTGTTCAGTTCACTCAGCAAAAGGAGTTGATTCAGGATTTTATCAGATTGGATTTGATGGTAGTTCGAGGAGCTGAGAGGACAGGACAGCTTATGGCCTTACAGATCCAGTCATCTTTGATAGAGGAGATTAAGGAAGCACAGAAGGAGGATCCCAGACTTCAGACATTCAGAGATCAGGTTAGAGGCTGGATTGAGGACGGATATCTGTATTCGTCCTGATGATGCCTTATACTTTGGAGATAGACTTTGTGTTCCCAGGGGGAAGTGAGACAGAAGATTTTGGCTGAAGCCCACAGTTCGGCATATTCTATACATCCTGGGGGAAACAAGATGTACCAGGACCTGAAGAAACACTTTTGGTGGAATGCCATGAAGAGAGAGATAGCTCAGTTTGTGGCTAAGTGCTTGGTGTGCCAGCAGATAAAGATCGAGCATCAGAGATCAGCTGGACTTCTTCAACCTTTGCCAATACCCGAGTGGAAGTGGGAGCATATCACGATGGACTTTGTCACAGCATTACCTCGTAGTCCCAAAGGTAATAATGCTGTGTGGGTCATCATTGATCGCCTCACTAAGTCAGCCCATTTCATTCCATTCGGGTAGGACAGACAACTGAGGTTTTGGCAGAGAAGTATATGAAGGAAGTAGTTCGTCTGCATGGAGTGCTAGTCAGTATTGTCTCAGACAGAGACACGAGATTTAGATCTCATTTCTGGGAGAGTCTCCAAGAAAGTCTAGGCACTCGTCTGAAGTTCAGTACAGCTTATCATCCTCAGACAGACGGACAATCTGAGAGGACCATTCAGATCCTCGAAGATATGCTTAGAGCCTGCATGATTGAGTTCAGGGGTTCATGGGAAGACCATCTTCACTTGGCCGAGTTTTCTTATAACAACAGCTACCAGGCAAGTTAAAGATGGCACCTTTTGAGGCACTGTATGGGAGGAAGTGCAGGTCACCGATTTGTTGGGATGAAATCGATGAGAGGAGCCTATTGGGACCAGAGATGCTGATGCAGACTACAGAAAAGGTCAGAGTTATCAGAGAGCATCTCAGAGCAGCTCAGAGTAGGCAGAAGAGTTGGGCAGATTCTCAGAGGAGGCCATTGGAATTCGGAGTTGGAGATCATGTGTTCTTGAAGATTTCACCGACCAAGGGAGTAATCCGGTTCGGCACTCGTGGGAAGCTAAGTCCGAGATATATCGGCCATTCGAGATATTGGATCGAGTGGGAGATGTGTCTTATCGATTGGCATTGCCGCCATCGTTGGACGGAGTTCATAATGTTTCCACGTGTCTCAGTTGAGGCGGTATGTGAAGGATGATAGCCATATCTTGGATCATTCCGAACTGGAGTTACAACCGGACTTATCATATCAGGAGCATCCGATGGCCATCTTGGACAGAAGTGTGAAGACACTAAAGAACAAGGCTATACCTTTAGTGTTGGTGTCTTGGAATCGGCATGTGCCGGGAGAAGCTACATGGGAACGACGGAGACGTTATCCGAGAGCGATATCCTCAACTCTTCACCACTTGGTAAGATTCTTTCCTTCTATTCTTCGTTATCTTCCGTCATTCTTATCCATCTGTTTCCTTTCCCTTGTTGCCTTTCACTTTACGAAATTTCGAG
This sequence comes from Agave tequilana, assembly GCA_038442645.1. Taxonomy (NCBI): domain Eukaryota; kingdom Viridiplantae; phylum Streptophyta; class Magnoliopsida; order Asparagales; family Asparagaceae; genus Agave; species Agave tequilana. The sequence goes on from JAVJIF010018661.1 coordinate 15,239, forward strand.
GACGAAATTTTTGTAAGGTGGATAGATTGTAATACCCCGTTTCCAGAATACGTATCTTGTTGCGTATTCAGCTTTTCAGTCGTATTCTTCGTTTACTTCCCGTATTTAATCAATTTTAATTTCAAATATCATTTCCTAATATATTAGATTTTATGTGATTTTCTGGAATTTCTGGAATTAAAATGAATCTTCCAAAACCGGTGTCGACCAACGCCGCTGATCAATTTTCTGATTTTTATTTCCAAACTGTTAGGAATTTCCAGAAAGTCCTTTAGACTTTATGAATGAGGACCATCTTTCTTAACTAAAGCCTTTTTCTGAGAATTTTACGATTTACGAAAATTCTTACGGAGTCGGTAAATTACTGGTTCCGGGATTTTTATAATTAAAATTATAAGGTATTTCTCAAAAAGGATTTCATTTTAAGTCTTCTTATATTATGATAGATTTTTGGTGAAAATTAGGAGTCGTTCCGAGATACTTGAAATTCGGACGATTTCGGTATTTTCCGAAATGTTTTCCGTGTACGTGACTTTAACCCGGGAACCCGTGTTTTCAATATTTTAATCTTTCGAGTTAGAGAAAATATCTTCTCTTTTTATAATTTCTTCTCCTTTTTCTTTTTCTTTTTCCTTTCTTCTTTTCTTTCCAACAAAATTCTCAAAATATCTCTTCCAAAATATCTAAAATCCCACCCACTTCCTCTTAATACCCTCATTAACTCTTCATCTCCATGGCCGGCCACCATTGGCCAAGGGAAACACCTCATCCCCACTCTTTTGCAAATAAACCCCTCTCTTTTATATTTATATTACTTTCCTTTACAAATCCAAACCCTATTTAAACAAAATCCTTTACATTTTTATTCTTCTTCTTCACTTCACAAGAAACCAACCTTCACACAATCTCTCTCCTTCTCCAAAGCAAACCCTAGGTGTTCTCTTCCATCTCAAGCAACTACCACTTCGTTGATTTGGGATCGTCCAGGTTATCGCCGAGAATCAAGTTGGTGATTCGGCTCTTTCGGAACGCGTAGAAATTCCAATCGACCGTTCGATGTGAGTATATTTACTCACCAAGACTAGTAATATCCTAGTATATTTGTGTTGATAGATCATGTCATTTTATGTTATAAAAATCATATTTTTATCCATCCAAAACACCCACCACAAAAATCTGATTTTTCAGAACAGACCACAGCCTATTTCAGAACTCCGGTCGACCGGCCCGGGGGGGGCAGTCGACCGATATGCACAAACGTGCACAAATTTGAGTTAGCGGTCGACCGGTTCACCAACCAGTCGACCGGCCTTAGGGACCTGGAGCTCACGCATTTGGTACGGTCGACCGTCAGTCGACCGGCACTCGACCGGTCAGACCTGGAGCTCACGCACTTTGGCCAGTCGACCGGCAGTCGACCGGCACCCTACCGCCTTCACAATTCCCGGTCGAACGGCAGTCGACCGGAGGTCGACCGATAGGCTAAACCTGGGCCAGAATTCTGTTTCCTTTTCTGTTTTAAATTTTGATCTTACATTGATACATATGTGATATGTTAATCTTGTTTATGCTTCATAATTGCTACCACATGACATGTTACTTGGTGGACATCACCACTTATACTTCATGACTTGATATCATGTAGTTTCATGTTAGAACTTGTTAATTGATACGTATCTCCCACTTTATCATGCATCATTTATACCAAGCATGATACACTCGACTTTTTGCATAAAATGGACCAACTTATACATGGGTGGGGGGAAACATGCGGATATCGATATGTGTTCGTGTTTACAGTGGCTTTAGGTATATTGTACAATCATGTTTCCGGTCTGACCTGAGGGCCTCCAGGGGACCGAGGGGAGAGCTGGCTCCCTTATTCCTTACTTCATTATTATAAAGGGCATTCATAAGTCCCTCATGGATAGGCCTCGCGGCTGTTTCCGTCTCCATGCAGCGGAATACCCTTGACCGTGGTCCCGGGCAAGCACGGGACCCACTGTAAACATAGTTCGTCGATACAACCGCTATTTCCAATAACAACCTTGTATTATTAGGATATGGATGTATGTGTGTGGGATGTACACTCAAACACATACTAGATATCACAGTAAGACAAGTAATAATAATAAGGTATTACTTGTAGATCTCTTGCATTAGGACTTGTCTTTTATGCTTTATATCTATTATTGTTCTATCTTACTTACATGTCCTTTAGCCACTTGGCCACAGCTTATTATTATATGTCTTGATTCTTTGGATTTGCATATTCAGATTCTGAGACCTGGAACGAAGTGGATTCTTCCACGGAAGATCAGGCTTACTTCAGTGAGCAGGCTGACCAGCTCTTCTAGTTCCCTCGTGCCGCACTCTTCATTTGGCTCACGCATCTCCATTTCTTACGTGAGCACCTTGTGTAAAGCTTTGTATATATTCTTTTGGACTTGGTTGTGAAAACAAAACACTTGTAAAGTGTAACAGTTATCATAACTTGTATAACTTTGTATTTGTACTTTCTAGTTGGCATATGAATATACCACGCTTTGTGTTATACTCTGTTTCTGTATTGTACTTTTATGCTTAGCGTATATCCGTGGGGGCAGTTCTGACCTACGTATATACGTCGCAGTGACGTGTCCGTATCCGCCAGGATCGGGGCGTTACAGTCACCAAAGGGGGAGGGGTGAGGAGGAGGAGAGAGGGAGTCACCGGAGGGGACAGAGGGTTGGGGGAGGCGGTCGCCAGAAGGGGCGATAAGGATCATCGCGGAGGGAGGGGGTTCCCGGAGGGGGAGGGGGGTCGTTGGGGAAGGGAATGGGGGCTTCGTCATGGAAGGGGAGCAAGGGGGTCGCTAGCGAATGAGAAGGAGAGGAGGAGAAGAGGGCATTTTTGAAACTTTTGAAATTTTCAAGGGTGCCTTTATTAAAATGATGGGTGCCCTAATTCCTTACTTTTGGGGTGGCAATATCCGATCCCATTTGAAGGGTACATGGGGGCTGTTTGAATTCAAGGAAGTGGGCGGAAGTGAGGAAGTGAGAAGTAGTTTTTTTTCTTTTGGAAAATGAGAATTTGTGTGTATCTTTTCTAGTGTTTGGTTGGTAGTTGAGAAGTAGAGTGGAAGAGTATATTGTGTTTTCCGGTGCTTGATTAGCAATGTAGAAGTGGAAATGAAAAAGTTGACCGTAAAATAATATTAAAACAAAAATTAATTATAAAAAATTAGACTGTAATTAGAATGCAAGTGAGATTACATGATCACAAAATTAACTTGTTTGAGTTACAACTTATTACAAATAAGATTTACATCATCGCAAAATTAACTGTAGCACCCTGGAAGGGAGGAAATTGTTGTATAAAAGAGAAAAGAGAAAATGAAAAGAGATTTCTCGTTTTTCTTTTTGATATTTGGATGGACAGCGGAAGTGAAAAATGACACTTCCGTACTTCCTCACTTTCGCCCGCTTCCTTGAATCCAAACAGTTAACTTTAGCTAGTTTAACCGCTTCGTGTCAATTGTTAATGGGACAGAGTCGACCCTAAATTAACCCAACCTGTGAGGGAGCTGTAACAGGGCACATCATGCCACTGACAAATGGGTCCCATCTCATATGTGGGTGCCATCCCCGTGCATGCTCGTTTGAACGCAAATTGGAGAGCGAATAGATGTTGAATAATACGTTTTTTATTAATTTCTCTCCCTTTCGCTTTATATTTGCATTTTGTGATCCATTGCACTGTGTGTGGATCGAAATTCTTGGATTATGATTATATATCCATGGATATGATGTAGATTTCAGTTCTAAGCTTAAATGTTATTTTCTGAGGTAGTTTTGATTTTGACCCTCACTGGCTCTTGATTGTAAACTGTATATCAGATAGGCTTAGCTGAGAGTTAAGCATATGTGCACTATGTATGCAAGCAGGTCTGAACCGATTATATGATATATCCCTTAACTTATTTAATTAATTATTAATTAATTATTTTTTCCCGCGAGAGCTTCATTCAAAGAGAGAACTGAGAAAACAGTGGCATCTAGTCTACATTTGGGGGGGCCCACTATATTTGGCGGGCACAGGCGATCGCCTCGTTCGCCTAGGAGTTGAGCCGCCCCTGGAATTTAGCACAAGTTCTTGAGATTCTCCAAATCCTCGGGCTAGGGATGTCAACTGGGCTTGACGGCCCGGCAACTCACACGGGCGTTGGGGCACGGGCTAGCCGGGCCGGCCTGGCCCGGCCCGGCCCTCCAATGGCTAAAACAATCACTGGGGGTATTAAGGAGAGGGGGGTTAGCCTTTTTTTTGCAAAAAATAAAAACCCTAACGGCTCTCTCAATGTCTCTTTTGGCTATTGGGAGGCTATTTGTACTTTTTTTTTTTGCAAATAGTCTCCAACAGATAGATTGGGCTTTGGGTAAAATTTTGCAAAAAATTGCAAAATAACACTCATCTTTCCCTCTTAGTTCCATTTCATCACAACAAAAATCTCTAAAATTCTTAAAAAACCCTCTACATATTTTCTATTCTATAAAATCTCTCAAGCTCTCAAATATAAGGCTACAAGTTTTTTCAAGCACTCTCTCTCAAGCTTTCAAGTTCTACCAGCTAACAAGCTCTCAAGTTATCAAACTCTACAAGCTCTCTCTCATCACCTTACTAGTGTGAGGCAATTATATTCTTGTCAAATTAAAAATTAGCAATAAAAATAGATGCACATTCTTCATCAACAAGCCCTAGTCAAGCTTCTGATTCTAGATATCATCATAGTTTTAGTTTGAGTAATGAAGAGTGAAAACCTTTTGATTTTTCTTTAACCGAAACTTCACATATTTTGTTCATACAATCCTCAGATTTTAATGCTTCTTTTGAACTTGCATTATTACTTAAATACCTGTAAGTTCTCCCGAAGCATCAACTAAATGAACAAATCTTAATTTGGAGTTTGAAAATATATTAATAAAGTAATTGTTAATGGAGTTAGGAGGGCTCAATGCAAGTTGTGTCCAAATATTTCCTGGGTTATACCAAAAATGCTGGAATCAATCCACTAAGTAGACGTATTAAGAGTAAACACCCTGAACACCAACTACGACATTCAAATTAACACTTTAGGTGGCACACTAGGTACGTTTACTATAATCGTGCTACAAGTAAAACTAATTTAAGTAGATATCTTATTTGGTCTGAACAGCTTTTAAGTATGGCTGAAGATGACGCATTTATAGAATATATTAGAATAACTTATAATTCAGATTATGATGCTCTGTAGGAATACTATAAGAACAAAAATGCTTAAGATTGTTGAAGGAAAAAAACAAATATTAATTGCAATTGTCTTTTACCACATAAAATTGCATGCACTTCTGATTATGGGAAGCTCTTAATGGCAATCATTATATAGTTATTATTGTACATTATATTGATTATGTTTGAATTTTAAACAAAAAAATTATCGATTTAAAAAAAATTTCTCATCCTCACAATGCTTAAAATTTATGTTAGATTATAATGTAGGTTGTCATAGAATATATAATTGATTTCAAAATTTTTGCTATTTCATTTGATAATGCTAGCAAAAAATTGCTGTAATTGAGCTTTTGACAAATTATTTTAAACCTATTTTGAATGGCAAAATTTTACATATTCGATGTGTTTTGTCACATTATTAACTTGTGTGTACCAGATGATTTCAGAATAATTAATGATTATATTAAAAATTTAAGAGAAACTATTATATTTATAAAAATAATGGCCTAAAAAAATAAAACTTCAAACAAATTTGTTCCAGCTTAGGCTTAACAATAAAATATTACCTTAAAATGTAAGAACTTGTGGAACTCAATATAATATGTTGAGTAAAGCTATTATTATCAGCAGGCAATATATATATGTTCATTTCTGTGAATTGCCTGACTGTTATACTTTCCAGCAAGAATGGAAAATTTGGGTTATTTATAAATTTTTTATAAAGATTTGAAAGAGTAACAAAACTATTTTTTGATATTTATTATTCTCATAATTAATTTAGTATTTTATGAGTTAACTGAAATTACGGAGGTATTTTTACATACAGAAATAATAATTTTCTTCGAGATATTATTGCTTATGAAAACAAAATTTAATAAAAATTTTAAATATTTTTTGTAATTTTATTTTGCTGCTATTATGGATCCTCGTATTAAAGTTCATGGGTGTAAATTTTTAATTGAATTTTTTTATGAAAAATGGAATATGATGATAATCCTGCATAATGTGGGCAGAAACTGAGGCTTCAATAAATCATTTGTATGATTATTATGAAGCACAATTTGAAATTAAATAATCTACTTCGTCATTTCAAATTTTTTTCTTCATGTAGGAATAGAAGTTCATTATTTTCGGTCTTTTATCAGTATAAAAAAATCAAGAACTTCCAAACACATTGAATGAGCTTCATTATTATATCCAACGTACTACAACTCTTGAGATTGATTCAGACTCAAATTTTGATATTTTGACATGGTGAAAATCATAAGAATCAACTTATCATGTGCTTTCTATTTTGACGCGTGATTTACTAACCTCTGGTATCTAAAATAGCATAGGAGTGTTTTTAGTATAGGTGGTCGAGTGTTGTAGGATACTGTGTCAGAAAGAATCGAGATGATCATATGCTGGAAGGATTGACTGGATGCGAAAGCCAAATAAAACAACTGATGAATACATTGAAGGCTTCCCAAAAGACTTTGAAGGCTTTGAGGACTTGTAATTTTTTATTTATGAATGATAAATTATTTAAAGATTTATAATTTTAAAGTGTGAATGATAAATTTCTATTTTTTAATTTATATTTCAATTGTATTGTATCTATTTACCTATTTTATTGGATCATTAATATAAAAAAAATTACATTTATATGTCACAATTTATAGCAATTTTGTTAAATTTTTATTTTTAGAATTTTTTGTGAGCATCGACTTTATATTTTTTAACTTAAGAATTTTTAGAATTTTTTAAATTATTGTTTTTTATTAATTATCCGCGTCGGGCTGTATCCAGCACGAGTCCACCCCGGTCGAGTCGCGGGTTGGACCGAGTTTCCCAAATGGGGCTCAGCTTGGGCTAAGCCTACCCCAATTTCACAAGCGTGGCGGGCCTGGCCCGGGCCTTGGACCGTCAAACCCAGGTCGGGCCCGACCCGTTTGACATCCCTAGCTCGAGCTTCACCATGCAGCCCGCCAACATCTCGGGGTAATCCCCGGTGACAGGTTGTCCATGAAAGTACACCTAGAGGGGGTGAATAGGTATAAGGCTAATCTAATGACAAATAATGCGGAATTAAAATAAATTGCAACACACTTAGTGTAACAAAGAGTGTAGCCGAATTCCCGGTGAAGGGCTCTGGACTAACTCCTCTTGATTCCTCTGAATAAAAGTTGAGGTTCTATATGAAGCTCTCTTAGTTTAACACAAGTATGGCACACAATCAAACTCAAGCATATAAATGATATGAATAATATGATGTAATGCACAATAAGAGAGAGAGAGTTAAGAGATAGTGGATCAATCGCTAACAACAAGATATGTTTCGAGGTTCGAGCCACTGCTTTACGTCCCCGCCTTCACATAGAAGGATTTTCACGCAGGACTTCACACAAGGAACCTTCACTGAGAATTTGGGTAATGCAAACTGGGAGTACACTGTTGGCCAAAGGTTACACTCTCCATTTATATACGTTTTGATTATTACAAAACATATAAAAGCTATTGGTACTAATAAAGATTCTAGAATGAATTTCAGGTTTGTACAAGTTTTGATGGCTTTAGATTTCTAAAAGCATGTGCAAAGTTGATGGCACTACAAGCATGTTTAAGGTTGATGGCGCAAGAGGACTCTTTCATAGGAGAGGAGGCTCTATCTCGGCAACGCGGTTCAGAGACACTTCCTATATAGTTTTATTTTTGCTAGTTTGTTAAAGGATAGTATATAGTGTTGAAGCTCAATTTCCTTACACACAAAAGCACATGTTTTCAAAAGATTATTTTTGTCTCTTGTGTAAAATACTTTAATAGACCTATTTTAGTATTTGTAAACTCAGTTGATTGTATTTTACAAAGTCTTGACAAAATCATTTTAAAAACAAACATATCTTCAAAATATTTCTATTCAAAATTTCTGTTTTGACCTGTTGCGGTCGCCGGGACGGTCGACCGGCTCTATTACAGGTCAGAACGGTCGACCGCGGGTCGACCGCAGTTTTTGACCGTTGGGTGCGTGTATGTGTGCACGTTATTCGGTCGACCGGACCCTATGTCGGTCGACGGACGGTCAACCGACTGACTGCACCCAACTCTCTGTTGGGACGGTCGACCGGAGCCTGCCAACGGTCAAAAGTTTTTGAAAACCGGTCGACCGGCCGGTCGACCATGAGTGCTTTTTCTGCCAAACGGCTAGTTTTTTTAAACATGTTTTAAAAACGTGTTTTTAATCTCAAAACGTGGTTTTAGGCTGGTTTTAGGTCTTATCCTTCCTGATTAGTCAAAATTAATATTTATCCTTTAATCCCTACCTATATCCTATAAATAGGGGTGGATGGGGTTGAGGAGAATTACAACAACATTTGTAAAGAAATCAAAGTTTGAGTATTCTTGAAAGAAGTTTTATTCTCAGTTTTTGTGCTCTAATCTTGATTTTTCTCTGAAGTTTTTGAATCAATCTCTCTTCTACTTGGTTTTATTTTTCACTTACAAACCTTGAGCTTCAATCCTATATATTATTCTCTAGGGTTTTGTAAAGAAAAGTTTACAAAAGATAGTTTGTGATCTTTGATCACCAAGTGATTATTGTATTTGTGGCTCCACTATCTCTGGACTAGAGGAGTGTGATTGAGGAGTTGGGTACTCCTAGTGGTTGTAATCCTTGTGGAATTTCTAGTGGATCGAAATCCTTCTGGGTGAAGGCGAGGACGTAGAGCTGGGTGCTCAAACCTTGAAACAAAATCTATATTTGCGATTGGTTTACTTATGTTGTTTACTTTCTATTCATTCATTCTTACATTGTCGATCTATACTCTCACAACAAGATTGCATTGCGCACCTCAAACTTTTATTTAGAGGAATCACGAGGAAGGAGTTCAGAGCCCTTCACGGGATATTCGGCTTCTAATCTTGCTTTGAGTGATCGTTGCATCATCTCATTTTAAATTTGTGCATTGATTAGCATTATCACCTATTCACCCCTCTAGGTGATTTCAATTGGTATTAGAGTTAGGACTCTAGTTTTTGGCTTCACATCCTTAGAGAGATCCTATAAATTGCTAATCACTATTTTCATTCAGACACTAGTAAAGATGGCCGATAACATTAAGACCCCTCCCAAATTGATGGACTCAACTTTCCCATATGAAAAGTTAGGATGAACATTTTTCTACAATCTCTAGGTAGCATAGTTGTTAAGTCTTTGACCAAGCTTTTAGTAAACCCGAAGGTGAGGAGGACACTTGGTCCGATCTTACCTCCAAGGAATTTGAGGCTAATTCGAAGGCTCAAAATGCCCTACTTTTAGCATTGAATGAGGATGACTTAACACGGGTTATCCATTGCAAGTCCGCCTATGAGATTTGACAATACTTATTGGTCACTCATGAGGGAACATTACATGTCAAGAGAGCTAAAATTGATCTCTTGCATTCCCAATATGAATACTTTAAAATGCAAGAAAATGAATCTATTGATGATATGATTACTAAGTTTACTAAAATCACAAATGCTCTTACTTCTCTAGGTGATGAAATCAACAACGACCAAAAGGTGCGTAAGGTGATTCGTGCGCTCCCTTCATCATGGGAAATCAAAGCTACCCCTGAAGGAATTGAATGACAAAGACGAGATGGATCTCATAAGTCTTATGAAAATCTTAAGACTCATGAGATGGAGAAAAAGGCTAGAGAAGAAGCAGCGCCTCAAAAGAAAAAGTCTATAGCCTTCAAGTCTACCTCCACCAACTATGATGATGAAGAAGATGAAGAAGATGATGAAGAGCTATCTCTCTTGTGAGAAATGAAATGTAAAAGAATGTACCACAAGAATAAGCTCAACCATAGAAGGCGATGGGAAGGGAAGGAGAGAAAAGATCATATGCTACAACTGTCGGAAACCCGGACACATCATGGCCGATTGTCCAGATTTCAGAAAAAGATATCTTCCTCCTTGAAGCAAAAGAAGCCGTTTGTAGAGAAGGTGTTCCAAAACCACTGGGATTCAAAAGTGAATCCGAAGATAAAGTTGACACGGCCAATGTGTGTTTCATGGCAAACACACCTAAGGAAACTACCGAACCATATGATGAGATAATGAAATAAGTAAAGAATTGTTATTACAAGTTTTCATTGAACTTTCAGAAAGTTTTGATTCTAAAAAGGAAGATGTTTAAAATTGAAAAAGGAAAATGAAATTCTTAAAAATCAAATTGTTATTTCTTCAAAAGAAAAGGATGAATTATCTTTAACTCTTATTTCAACACAAAGAGATTTTGATGCCTATAGAGTTGCTTGCAAAGTTAAATATCCTAAAATTGATGAAAATGACTTTTCTATGTTAAAAACTAGAATAAATGATTTGGGAAAATTTTAAAAGAATGCACTTTTAACAATACTAAATTAGAAGAATTGTTTTCAAAGAAGCACATGCATACTCCACATGTTAAACATGATAAAACATCTCATGCTAAAACTCCACATGTTCATCATGCCAACACTTCACATGTCAATCTTGTAAAAACATCCCATGCTCACAAATCACATGTTCATAAACCACATGCTCATTATGCTTTTAAATATGGAAGAATTTATAAATGTACTTACTGTGGCCGGAATGGTCATTTAGCTAAATTTGTTATGATCATATAAATAGTATGAATAATCATGTTTGGGTCGAAACACTAACGCATTAGGACCCAAGAAAATATGGGTACCACAATCAAGCTTTAATTATTTGATATAGGTACACACTAAGACTCCAAGACGTAAGTGTTGGCCCAAAGGCCTTCCACCCTAGTTTTGATGATGATTAACTCATGTAGTTATGTTTACTAATAATGTGTTGTTTAAGTTTCAGATCATATAACAAGATATTAGTTGGTGATTAGCTTCAACAAGGTGTTTGGAAGCTTCACAAGTGATTCCAGGGCTCAACCTTCAGATCACACATGCCTAGCCCATAGATGGAGTTTTGGAGCAAGTCAACTTGAAGATGAAGATCATCAAGAAGACTTAGGTATCCTAATTTAGATAGTGTGTGTTTTAGATCCATTTGTAAAGCTTAGTATAGTTGATATGCTCAAGTGCACAAAACACACGTTTTATGTTTGGATTTGGTTTTCATGAATAGTTTAGATCAAAACAAGTTTAAATAGTTTTATGTATATTAGATGTGTTCAATATACATACATGCTTCATTTCTTAAACAAACTTATTTTGATATGTCTATTCATGAGTTTTAAGAATATTCAGATTCCTATTGTGAAAATCAAGTTTGATAAAATACAAGTGTTGGTTTTTGATAAAATTTACAAGACACAAAAGTGATTTGAATATGTTGATATATGTCTTGAAATTGTTATCACAAGTTTGTATTTCAATACAAAATGTTAAAACAAGTTCTATGGAATTTTCAGAAAAGATAAAAGATTTTTTCAAAAATATTTTAACATGTGTTTCTGACCCAGGTTTGTGCTGACAGGCCAGGTCGGTCGACCCAGACGGTCGACGCACCATGGGCCGGTCGACCCGTGAGGTCAACCGACGTGCACAGACTTGTGCACGTCTGGCAGACACAAACTCGGTCGACCGTCAAGGTCGACCGGGTCTGAGAGCTCTGCTCTCTGTTTGTTTGGGTCGACCAGGGTGGTCGACCGGGTTACCCAACGGTCACATTTCTGACCGTTGGCGGTCGGCCGGGCCGGCCGACCGGTAGCCTGTCAGGCTGCCAGCTCAGCCTAACGGCTAGTTTTCTGATGGGCCTATAAAAACCCATTTCTTTGGGATTTTGGCCAAGCTTTTTAGAGCTAATTTTCCCTACTCTCTGGTTTTAAAAAGAAGTTTTTAAAAGAGTTTAAAGAGCAAAAAGATTTCATCTTTATTGTTTTGGGTTTTGGAAAATCAAAGAGAACTAAGTTTTGGGATATTGTATTGGTTTTTTTTTCTATCATTTACAAGAGATTTCCCAAGTAGTTTTTCTTTGTTGCTTGTTTCCAAAAACACTTGATTCCACACTTGAGCTATCTTCTATCCTAATCTATTAGGATCTTTGTTTTGTGGAAAAGAGAGAAAAAGAGAAGTGTTTGAGGTTAAGCCTCCAAGTTGTAAACCCTCCTTTATTTGTGTATCCCTCTTTGTAGAGGTTGATCGGAGTGGTGTTTGGATCCCTCTTCGGTAGAGGTGATTGTGTTTGTATTGGCTACGGGCCTTATCCCTCTTCGGTAGAGGTGGATTGTGGTTGTATAGCTCGGCGGCTTTGTAAGGTTGAGAGAGGAGTTCGGTACTCCTATAGTGGATTAAAAATCCTACACGGTGATGTAGGCGGGGATGTAGAGCTAGGGGCTCGAACCTCGAAACATATCATTGCCTTTGCATTTGATCCATTGTCTCTCAACTCTCTCTTTATTTTGTACAAAGCATCATTCATTCATTCATATGTGCCTTGCATATATTCATATTGATATATCATCTTATATGCTTGGTTGTTTGTGTGTGCCTCACTTGTACTTAATCAACAAGAGCTTCACACAGCACCTCAACCCATATCTAGGGAATCAAGAGGAGTTAGTCCAGAGCCCTTCACAGGGAATTCGGCTACACTTGTTGATTGTACTAAGTGTGATTGCAATATTGTTTTAAGCTTCCACATTTAGAGCACTTAGTTCACTAGATTAGCACTTGCTCCTATTCACCCCCTCTCTAGGTGTTTTTCAATTGGTATCAGAGCTAGTGCTCCTGATATTAGGCTTAACATCCTAGGAGTAAGATCCATTTGGTTGCTAATCTATTATTTGCATTTGCTTGTTTGTACACTCATATAGTTTGCCATGGACTTCATGACCCCACCTAGCTTTGATCCTTCCAACATTGTTGTTTGGAAGTATAGGATGTCATGTACCTAAAGACCCTAGGTTTGCATGTCTTTCTTGCGGCCACCAAGAAATGCTATCTTGGAGATCGCAATCATATAGGGGCCAATGCACAAGCCCTAGAGGCTTTAGAAGCACATTACCTAAAGATTATCTTATGTTCTAACCTTGATTCCGCATTTGCAGTGTGGAACATGTTGACAACCACCACCACCTCCGAGCTTCAATTGCCAATCCAACGGAGGAGTCTAGTGGAGAATCCGACTCACAATGCTTCATGGTCCAAGGGAATGGCTCCCTTGAGGTACAATCAGAATCTCTATTAGATGCTAATGATGCTAGTTCTTCATGTGATGATATTGTAGATCCCCATGCTTTAAATGAAGAACTTTCTATTGTGTGTGAAAAACTTATTGAAAAATATGATGTTTTGAAAAAGAAGAGTCTAGACATTAACAATGATAATAAAAATTTGATTGCTAGACTTGATGTTGATTTGCAAGAGAAAGAGGAGATTGCTAATGAGAGGGATTCATTAAAATCTCAACTTGATCTTGCACTTAAAGAAAATGAATTTTAAAATCTAAAAATGATTGTGATAATGTTTTGAAAAATAATGATGCTTTATCTTCAAAAGTTGAGTTTGTTTTAAAAGAAAATGATTCTTTGAAAAGAGAAATTAATTTTATTTCAAAAGAATTAGAAATTTGTTAAATAAAAATCTTTGAAAAATGATATTGTTTTCCATGTTTGCCATGCTAGGGTAGTTTCACCTAGATCACCCCTTGCTTGCTCCACTTCTTCTTTAATTAACAATGATATATCTTTGCTTAAGAAGAGTGTTGATTGTTTGGGCTCCACTTTGAGCCAATGTGTTGTTGGGCATACACGATTGGAATCTTTGTTTCGAAAGAAATAAGTTCCATTTTTCATGCACACCCTCCACGGCATACACATGCTCCTCATGGACACACCCATCACATGTATGCTCATGTGTACACTTGTACACATTGTGGACGTAAGGGCCACCTTGCTAAATTTTGCTTTGATAGAATACATACTTCAAATTTAGCAACTAAATTTGTTTGGGTTAGAGAAGGTACTAACCCCCATGGACTCAAAAGAGTATGGGTACCAAAGACCACCCCTCCTATTATTTTTGATGTAGGTGTGGGCTCTCACATGACGTGAGAGTGATGACACCTTGGAGTGGATGCGTTCCAAGCTTAAAGGAAATCAATTGGATGCATCACTTTCAAGGGAAGATTTGGTGGGAAGACCACCTTGGTTTGGAGAACTAGAGCGGTGCCCTCATTGGTTTTGGTATCGAATCTCTAACTCCTTATGTTTACATGCTTTCCATGTTTATCTTTCTTAGCATGTTTTGATGTTTTATAGCAAGTTTCATTGTCTATGGATTAGTATGTAAATACCATGTTTATTAGATCCTTGACATACATGTATAGTATTTGAGACACACTTGCTTATATGAACCCATACTTAGTGTTCTCACTTTTGTTTAAGCTATAATGTACATCATGAATCTAATACATGTGAATTTACATAATAATCATGTTTTAGTTTTATCATGATGATTTTTATCGTGTTTTGATACTTCATGTTAAGATTACTTGTTTAGATGTTAGTTTTCATTAAGATTAGGATTTATACTTGTGCATATAGTGGGCCACAAATAAATCTATATATGTTTGGGCTTGATTGCTTATTTTAACCCATTAGATGTGCTAGTATAGTCTAGTTTTGATGATTCATACATTTTTAAACTTGTATTCTCATTTTTGAATTTGTTTTATGATTGTGTGTTTCACTTCATGTATATGTTTGTATTTTGCCAAACTTTAAGATATACATGTATACCCCTTGAGTCATTTGCCTTTCATGCAAATCTATATATGGACTCAATTGTGTTTAGGGATATGTATGTATACTTCATGTTTGACAATTCATACATATACCTTGAAATGAAAATTTGTTTTAATTTAGTATTCATGTTTCATGTTTTTGTGTTTATGTTTAAACTTCATGTATATGTCTATCTTGTCCAAACTATTAGATATACATGTTTATCCTTTTGAGCCACGTGCCTTAATGCATATATTTTGTTGACTCGTTGTGTTTTGGATATGTATGTATACTTTAGTTTGTATTAGACATACATATGCCTTAAAGATTAAATAAGTTTTAATGATTTTCATGTTTTCTTGTTTCAAGGAATTTTGAGCTTAATTAGAAATTTCTTAATGCCATGTCACACATTACTTGTACACTCACCATTTTTAAAATATTTCTCATGAGTATGTTTTCATGAGCATGTATGGACTTATTGAATATTGAGTGTTTTTAAGTGCTATGTGATTTACATGTGTTTTATGAAAATTATTTTTAGTTTATTCCTTACTTGAACGATTTCGTATTAGTTAACAAAAATTTCCATTTTAACTAGTTCGTATTCTTCACCTTGGTAAAGTTTTTCAAACGTATTCTAATTTTCAAATCTATTTTTGAAAACCCCTACCTTCTTAATGGGAGGTTGGATGGGAGATCATGTTCATGAATGCTTTAAAATGAAAATCATTTAAAACTTGAACCTTGATTGGGAGGTAGTAATATGATGTATACACTTGAATTTATTGTTATGTCAATTGGTATCATTGAACTCTTTCAATTGGTATCATTTTGATCTTTTTGTATACTCATATGACTATTGTGTATGTATATTTTCAATTGGTATCATCTAGTAGTGATTGGTACTCATTCTATTTCATACACATATACTTATTTTATTTGTGCTACTATATTTCTATATCTTGAGCACAAATTTTGTTTATGCTAGAGCTTGAGCTTCAACTTTATTTCAATTGATTACTTTTATATTGGTATCAAGCCTATGCATTATTTTAGTTTGTATTTCATAAAGGGGGAGAAAAATTGATTTTGTCTTTCAATTGGTATTTGTACTCCCATACTTTATGATTGAAAATTCGAATTTGGTATCATATGTTCAAAATGAAAAATATTTACAATTGGTATCAAAAATTTTGTTTAGACATTCAAAATTATTACGTTTAATTTCAATTGGTATCAAGATTTTCATGTGTTTTGCTTAAAAATTGGTATCATATTTTCTTTGTTTGTTTCCTTTCAATTGGTATCAATATGCTATTCTTTGACATATTTTCAATTGATATCTAAATTGATTGTCACCCCTATTTGGTTTTGTTTTGTTTTAGACAAAAGGGGGAAAACATTATTTTTTTTATTGACCCTTTGTTGATTCATTGTTTCGAACAAAAAGGGGGAGTAAATTTTTTTTGATTTTGTTTTGATTGTTTACCCCTTTGTTGATGATTGACAAAAAGGGGGAGAATTATTTGTGAGTTTAACATGTTTAACATGCATTATATATAAAACTCATAAACTCTAATAGAGAAGATGTTTTTAATATGCATGATTTGTTCATGTTTTATATATGCATATTCATGTTTTTGCATATATTAAGTTTAATATAGTTTAATGTTAATTGGTGTCTAGAGCAGTTTTGTTTTTGAACATTTCATTGGTATCTAGAACTTTATTGTTTTGCATAGATATGCATTCATGTTTAATATTCATTGCATATTATGTTTATTTGTTTATGCATGAGTTAAGGGGGAGCTTCTTTGAAGCTTAACTTTAATCCATGCATATATAACTCCATGAGTTTTGTCATCATCAAAAAGGGGGAGATTGTTGGCCCAAAGGCCTTCCACCCTAGTTTTGATGATGATTAACTCATGTAGTTATGTTTACTAATAATCTTGTGTTGTTTAAGTTTCAGATCATATAACAAGATATTAGTTGGTGATTAGCTTCAACAAGGTGTTTGGAAGCTTCACAAGTGATTCCAGGGCTCAACCTTCAAGATCACACATTGCCTAGCCCATGGATGGAGTTTTGGAGCAAGTCAACTTGAAGATGAAGATCATCAAGAAGACTTAGGTATCCTAGTTTAGATAGTGTGTTTTAGATCAATTTGTAAAGCTTAGTATAGTTGATATGCTCAAGTGCACAAACACACACGTTTTATGTTTGGATTTGATTTTCATGAATAGTTTAGATCAAAACAAGTTTAAATAGTTTTTTATGTATATTAGATGTGTTCAATATACATACATGCTTCATTTCTTAAACAAATTTATTTTGATATGTCTATTCATGAGTTTTAGGAATATTCGGATTTCCTATTGTGAAAAATCAAGTTTGATAAAATACAAGTGTTGGTTTTTGATAAAATTACAAGACACAAAAATGATTTGAATATGTTGATATATGTCATGAAATTGTTATCACAAGTTTGTGTTTCAATACAAAATGTTAAAACAAGTTCTATGGAATTTCAGAAATATTTTAACATGTGTTTCTGACCCAGGTTTGTGCTGACAGGCCAGGTCGGTCGACCCAGACGGTCGACCGCACCATGGGCCGGTCGACCCGTGAGGTCGACCGACGTCCACAGACTTGTGCACGTCTGGCAGACACAAGCTCGGTCGACCGTCAGGGTCGACCGGGTCTGAGAGCTCTGCTATCTGTTTGTTTGGGTCGACCGGGTTACCCCAACGGTCACATTTCTGACCGTTGGCGGTCGGTCGGGCCGGCCGACCGGTAGCCTGTCAGGCTGCCAGCTCAGCCTAACGGCTAGTTTTCTGATCGGCCTATAAAAACCCATTTCTTTGGGATTTTGGCCAAGCTTTTTAGAGCTAATTTTTCCCTACTCTCTGGTTTTAAAAAGAAGTTTTTAAAGAGTTTAAAGAGCAAAAAGATTTCATCTTTATTGTTTTGAGTTTTTGGAAAATCAAAGAGAACTAGGTTTGGGATATTGTATTGGTTTTTATTTTTCTATCATTTACAAGAGATTTCCCAAGTAGTTTTTCTTTGTTGCTTGTTTCTAAAAACACCTGATTCCACACTTGAGCTATCTTCTATCCTAATCTATTAGGATCTTTGTTTTGTGGGAAAGAGAGAAAAAGAGAAGTGTTTGAGGTTAAGCCTCCAAGTTGTAAACCCTCCTTTACTTGTGTATCCCTCTTTGGTAGAGGTTGATCGGAGTGGTGTTTGGATCCCTCTTCGGTAGAGGTGATTGTGTTTGTATTGGCTACGGGCCTTATCCCTCTTCGGTAGAGGTGGATTGTGGTTGTATAGCCTCGGTGGCTTTGTAAGGTTGAGAGAGGAGTTCGGTACTCCTATAGTGGAATGGAAATCCTACACGGTGGTGTAGGCGGGGATGTAGAGCTAGGGGCTCGAACCTCGAAACATATCATTGCCTTTGCGTTTGATCCATTGTCTCTCAACTCTCTATCTCTTTATTTTGTGCAAAGCATCATTCATTCATTCATATCTTATTGCTTGCATTTGTGCCTTGCATATATTCATATTGATATATCATCTTATATGCTTGGTTGTTTGTGTGTGCCTCACTTGTACTTAATCAACAAGAGCTTCACATAGCACCTCACCCATATCTAGGGGAATCAAGAGGAGTTTGTCCAGAGCCCTTCACGGGGAATTTGGCTACACTTGTTGATTGTACTAAGTGTGATTGCAATATTGTTTTAAGCTTCCGCATTTAGAGCACTTAGTTCACTAGATTAGCACTTACACCTATTCACCCCCCTAGGTGTTTTTCAGTAAGGAGCGGTGGTATCTTGATAGTGGTTGCTCAAGGCATATGACATGGGACATCAACAATTTCACAACCCTATCAAGGTACGTTGAAGGTGGCACCGTCACTTTCGGAGATGATTGCAAGGGCACCATCATCGGTATAGGCAACATTAAGATTGGTACATCTCCTTTAATTGAAAATGTAGTTCTTGTTGATGGGCTTAAACATAATTTACTTAGTATTAGTCAACTATGTGATCGTGATCTTAAAGTTATTTTTGATGAATCTTCTTGCAAAATTTCTGATTGTAAAACCAATGAATGTATTCTCACTGAATTTCGTGAAAATAATGTCTACATTATTGATATGCTTAATTTGGATTGCACTACAAAATGTTTAAATGCTTTTGATGAGATTCATGGTTATGGCATAGAAGATTAGGCCATGCCTCTTTTGATCATCTTTTTAGAATAAATTCTAAGGAATTGGTGAAAGGTATTCCTTGTTTGAAGTTTGAAAAAGACCGCATTTGTGGTGCGTGCCAACTTGAGAAACAAACCAAGTCTTCTTTCAAACCAATCAAGGATATCATGACATCTAGTCCATTAGAATTGATTCACATGGATCTTTTTGGGCCAACTAAAACTAAAAGTTTAAATGAAAATAGATATGTTTTGGTTTTAGTCGATGATTTCTCTCGTTTTACTTGGATTTCTTTTTGGAGCATAATGATCTAACTTTTTCGCATTTTAAGACTTTTCGAAAAAGGGTTGAAAAAGAAAAAGGATTTTTCTATTTTACGCATAAGAAGTGATAGAGGTGGTGAGTTTGTCAACCAACTTTTATGACTTATTGTGATGAAAAAGGAATTAAGCATGAAATGTCATGTCCTAGAACTCCACAACAAAATGGAGTAGTTGAACGGAAGAATAGAACTGTTCAAGAAATGGCTAGGATTATGATAAGTGAATACGGGCTCCTTCAATGGGCCGAGGCCGTAAACACCACATGCTATATGTCGAACCGAATTATTTGTGTAAAAATACTTCCAAAACTTCTTTTGAAATTTATCATTTAAGAAAACCAAATGTTTCATACTTTAAAGTTTTGGATGCAAGTATTTTGTTTTGAACACCAAAGATAATTTGGGCAAATTTGATGCTAAAGCTTTTGAAGCAATTGTTGACACTCTAAAAAAGACAAGATTCCTGACTGGCCTGAACAATGTCTAAACTTGTTGACATTTACAAAAGACAAGTGGTAGACAAGCTGATGACCAGTTTTTACCCATCTCCGAGGGACAAATTAGCAAATTGGACTATACTGATCCAATGAAGCAGACAGTGAGCCCAGATTGTCTTTGAAGAGACCTAAGTAGGTCTAAGATGCTAGGTTAGCTTAACGCTTAGCATCACATGAGCCCAAGGGGATAGCCTCAACTGAGAGGTTAAATTTGTCCAACTTCGCCTTGAAGCTGTTCAAAGCTCTATCAGTGAGCTAACTTACAGCTTCGCCTGAAGCGCTTAGTTAACTCCGCAGAGAGTTAACTTCGCTTGAAGCCACACGCAACCACGCAGAAGGATGTTCGGTAGCTTCGCCACATATGTTTATCCAGCTCCGTTGAAGAGTTTTCTTCTGACTTCGCCAGATGCTCCTTCCAGCTCCGCTGCGAGCTCGACGCGGCAACTCCGCTGCGGGTCTTTTATCTCCAGATGAGATCAAATCTATTCAA
This sequence comes from Agave tequilana, assembly GCA_038442645.1. NCBI lineage: Eukaryota > Viridiplantae > Streptophyta > Magnoliopsida > Asparagales > Asparagaceae > Agave > Agave tequilana. The sequence continues at coordinate 35,738 of JAVJIF010018661.1, forward strand.
GATCAAGATCAAATCTAATCGAGATCAAACTGAGATCAAATTTGGCAGCTGTTTACCATAATCTCTTGACTCTCCTAAAACAAGTAAGAAGATCAGGAGAGATCTTTCAGTTATTTGGAAAGAATCAAAACAGATCAGGAGATCGACGCTACCTGCTATTCCTAACTTCACAGAAGCTGATTCTAGCCTCGCGGCAAGGCTACTTTCTAGATTTAACAAATTGACTTAATCTGTTTCCAGATTTTCAAGGGACAATTATACCCCTGCTTTCACTATAAATAGCCACCAGGGGTACAAAAAAAAAGAAGCAGGCACAAGGCGCAGAGGCTGAAATATAGAGAGAGACGGCTAAACAGAGACCTATTCTCTTGCTTCCAAGAATTCAGAGAATGCTTCTCTAATCAGGGTGCTGATACCCTAAGATCTTTCTCCCTCTCAAGGAATCTTCGAAACCAGGCGAGAAGGAATTCCCAAGCGGAGGCAGTTTAAGAAATAACAAGAGGGTTCTACCAACTTTCTATTCTCTGATTCCCCGAACCAGGCGAGAAGGGAATCCCATTGATCGCATCGTCAAAGGGACAAAGTGGTCGCGCGCTGACCAGACTCCTATCGGCACACTTCTCCAGATTCTCAGAGGAGATCTACTTGTAATCTTTTGTGTTACTTGTAATTTAGCTCCTCGACCCCTTTTTTAAGTTTTCCCCTTTGCAAAATTAATGGAAAACAAGATGGCGACTCCGCTGGGGATTGAATTCTCTATTGTTGAGAATCAAGTGTTGCAATGCGATGAACAGACCTTCGGGTCTACTTCTGAATTCAAGAAAGCCGGTGTGGCCAGAGCCCATCTGGCTAAATCTTCGAAGCAAGTCTCTGTGGAGACAGATAAGGCTCTCTGTGAGCCTACCACGGTCCTCTGGCGCAACAAGGAAGCAGGCCTACAATGCAAGGGTCAGAATCTTCAGCCTGTTACCTTCGAAAACTTAGTCGTTCACTTTGACCAAGAAAAATCCGAAGAACTCCTCTCTGGGGGTGGTCTAATGCCCCATGCACGAAAGCATAGAAAGGTCTCGATGGACAAGGTTTCGGAGCAGAAACCGGAGGCAGAATCCTTCCAACACCTCCCAGCCTCACGTGTGGCTAGTCAGGTTCCCTGCGAACCTAAGTCTCCTTTTTCAAAGCAGATGTGGAGGCCAAAGTAGAAGGCTCTGTATGAAGCTTCAGGCGTGGCTGCGCCACAAGTTCGTTCCTCTCGTAAAGAAAAAGGTAAGATGCCTGCCTGCTTCGACGAGACTATCAGCCGCGAAGTTACAACGGCGATGATGCCTTCGCCTAATTCAGGAGCAGTAACTCCTCGCGTCAGCCTCGTTCTTATGAGCGAAGCTACCGATGGTGTGCCAAGCACAGTACCTCAGAGTACGCATGGCTACGCCACTGCAAATCCTCACGAGACAAAACTCATTCTCTAGGGGAAACCTAGAGGTTTAACGGCTTGTTGCACATGCTCAGTGCAATCGCGTGACCTGCGAAAGTAGTCTAATAATCCTTAGTATAGTTTAGTTGTTTTGCTCGAGGACAGCAAAAGATAGGTATGGGGGTGTGATTGGTCACTAATATTGCACATTTATTATCATATTCTCATACTTATTATAGAATAAACTCTGCTTTTTCCTAATTAAATGTTTAATTTATTTGCAGGCCCATTCCTAAAGGAGAGTGAAGAGAATGAGCCCAAAAGCCCATCAAATTCTGAATTAAATCAGAATTAATTCGAACTCAGTAAATCAGGGCAGATCAGGTCGGTTCAGATCGGTTGAAAATCAGTTAGAACAAATCCCTACAAATCGATCGGTTGAAGCCAAGGATCAAAGCCATTTCGTCAAAATCTCGGACTTAAACTGCAAATCCAGCTGAAGATAAAGACAAATCGAGAAGCCGGGGAGCACCACCAACAGGGTGTGGCCACCTGGCCACACCCTGGCCACGAAAACGCGACCAAAGTCGCGTTTCCGCGGCTTGGTTAGTAAGTTAGGGGGAGCGTTTGCTCCCCCTATCTTCTCACACCTCTCCCCTCTGGGTTTTGCCTATAAAAGGCAGGATTTTCACTGTAAATGGGGACGACCATGCAGAGATAGGAATTAGTCCAGTTTTCATTCTTTGTAGTGTAGGTTTTTGTTTTTCTTTTTATGTAATTTTTAGTTTTAATTTATGTAAATCAGAGGAGATCAGAGTTTCATAGGAGAATGAGAACGAAGCTTGTGCTGAGAGTGACACCAGTGTAAGATTTCCTTCTTTTCTCTTATTGTTATAAAATCAAATCTGTAGTTCCTTTTGTATGTACTTTATTTTTGTGTTCTTCTTCTTCTTCCCTAATTTTCTTCTTTTGGTACAATTATTATCCAAGTGAGTCTAAAAGTATTGAAAGAGCCTTGCCGTTGCGAGTGCCACCGATAGCCCATGACGATGGATTTTGAGTTTCATTCTGTATCACTTCATACTTGCAACGTCTTGATGATATAATGTGGAGGAAACGGGAATCAACTCTTATAGGCTATACGTTGATCGCCTCACTTCAAGGTAACATCATTGCAAAAGATTCAAGGTAGGTATTTGGCCAAAAGAAGTAAGTAATTTTCAGTTTCTTTTCTTTTCTTTTATTCTTTAGTTTAGAACACCAACAACACCCACTTCTTTCCATTTTCAATTTCTTTGTATATAATAATTTTCCATATTTCTCCACCTTCTTATTCTACCGCTTTCTTCCTAACTCACCTTAACCTAATTTTCTCTTTTTCTTTAAAGAATTAAAGAAGAACTTTAACCATTCTTTGTAACTTAAAAGAGAACTTACTAAAAAGCTTCTATCGCTAGTCCCTCCTTGTGGATCACGACCCGCATAGCCACTTGCTATCGCGGTAGAATTGAGCACCTTGCACTTCTATTTTGTATCTCTGAAATACTGTATTTGTGTGCAGGTTCGACCTCAATCAAAATTTTGGCGCCGTTGCCGGAAGGGACGGTAAGTTACTCTCTTTAAAAGTTTACATTTTTGGTTAACTTTCTTCTTATTTTTTGTACAGATTTAACAACAAGGAATATCTGTTGCAGTGGACATATAAGTGGCCCTGGACTCTGCTCAAGAAAGCAGAGCCCAGAAGCCCTCAGATTTGCTACATTCCAGTGGCAAAACTGAGTGAACTACTAACCTGTATTATTGCAGGTTGGCTGAATTGAAAATCTAAATTTCTGTAGTATTTATCTCCTTGTTTGACTCACTGTATATATATTTCTAATACAACAGTAAAAAGTTGATTGTAAAAGCTAAAAATGATTTAGACTTTGCATTTAGGCACGTGTCTATTTCATTTCATTTTTTATTTACTGTTGAAGAGTGCTGGAGCTAAGATATGTGTGCATAGCATTTAGTATAAGGTTCATTCTTGTATGAAATATTGCTTGAATGTTATTTTTTTCTATATACTTGTACACTGCACTAAATTGATCTAAGGGCTTGTCCTATAAACAAGATAAGGTGGGGAAGTCATTACCCTCCCTTAGCCCACAAACAATCTCCTCACTCACTAACCCAAACCTAACTAAAAATGAGTAGACGTTAGCCCTAGGGACATCTCGGACTCAATTAGGAGATTATCCTAAAGGGAAAAGGTGTTGGAATTTGACTCATGCCAAATCAGTGTCTAGGAAGGGGATTAAGGGCCGAAAGCCCGAAGGTTGGTGGTTACTTAATTAAGGAACGTCTTTAAAGGATAACCTCCCACCAATCTTGCCCTGACCTGGTGTGATTAGCTTGTGGTCAAAGTCTGCATTATACCTCCTATGGACAGTCAAACCAGTTAGGAGTTGTCTAGGTCAAAGTTCTACCCTAACTTAGGTTAGAATTTTCTTTTTTGTTTGCTTATTTGTTTGTTTTTTTCTTTGTTTGTGTTTTATTGTGTAATATGGCTTATAAAAATAATTTTTCCAATTTTAATGGTAATCCATATCACACACCAACCTCTTTTCGGATATTACCAACCCGACATATCATAACTTTAACCAACCTAGTGTGCCGGATTGGTCTTATCCGAATCAATATAACCCATGTCCCCAATCTTATAACCATAATTTCCAGAATAATTTCAACTCTTCACAGAGTCAATGGGGATTCACCTCCCCGAGTCCAATTTTCAACCAACTTGTCCTCCTTATCCATCGTGTCCACAATATTTCTAAGATTCATACTCAGTTCCACCAGTCAAAAATAGAAAACCATCAATTTTGGAAATGAGTATGCGTGAGTCCAAACAAAAATCACAAAATCTGATAGACTCACAATTTCACCACCAATTCCAAAACAACACTGTAAAACACCTAGAGGGGGTGAATAGGTGTAAGTGCTAATCTAGAAACTAAGTGCGCTAAATGCGGAATCTTAAAACAATTATTGCAACACACTTAATACAACCAAAAGTGTAGACGAATTTCCCGTGAAGGGCTCTGGACTAACTCCTCTTGATTCCCCTAAATATGGGTTGAGGTGCTATGTGAAGCTCTTGTGGTTAAGTATAAGTGAGGCACACAAAACAACATAGCATATAAGATGAATAGGTAATATGAAAAAATGCAAGGCACAACACAAGCAAATATGATATGATACTAAGAATGAAGCTTTGCACAATATAAAGAGAGAGAGGGTTAGAGAGACAATGGATCAAACGCAAACACAAAGATATGTTTTGAGGTTCGAACCCCTAGCTCTACATCCCCGCTTTCACCACCGTGAAGGATTTCCAATCAACTATCTCCCACCGAGGGAACCTCCACCGAGGAGGATTTGTTACAACAAAGGGAGTACCGAACTCCTCTCTCAAACACCGCCTCACAACCGAGGGGTAGGCCCGTAGCCAAACAACAACCAACACCTCTACTGAAGAGGGTTACAAACACCAACTCCACCTCTCACTAGAGGGAGCAAACAACAACCAACTCCACCTCTCACTAGAGGGAGTAAAGCACAATCTCAACCTCTACCAAAGAGGGAGCAGCCCAATCAAAGTAAGGGTTTTACAACAAGTGGTTTCTTTCAACCACAAACTCTCTTTTCCACAAACAAATGATCCTAATAGAATAGGATAGAAGATAAGCTCAAGTGTGAAAAACTAGGTGTTTGGAAAACAGAAACTCAAAGAAAAATATTTGGGAAAACTTTGGTAAAAGATACAAAATGAAAGCCAAGACAAATCTCCCAAAATACTCTTTTCTTTGATTTTTCCAAAAACCTAAAACAAAATAAGATTGGAATTTAAACCTCAAAACACTTTTGAAAACTTGTTTTTAACACTAGGGAAACAACAATTTTCTCTTGTAAAAACCTTGGCCAAAATCCCAAAGAATTGGGGTTTATATAGGCCAAAACAGAAACTAGCCGTTAGGCTGATCTGGCAGCCTGACAGGCTAGCGGTCGGCCGGCCCGGCCGATCGCCAACGGTCAGAAATATGACCGTTGGACAATCCGGTCGGCCGCCCGGCCGACCGCCCAGATACAGAGAGCAAAGCTCTCTGGTCCGGTCGGCCGCCCGGCCGACCGTACTTGTGTCTGCCAAACGTGCACAAGCCTGTGCACGTCGGTCGACCGCAAGGGTCGACCGACCTTTGGTGCGGTCGACCCATGCGGTCGACCGACCTAGCCTGTCAGCCACAGTCTGGGTCAGAAACTGGGTCAGAAAAACAGTTAAACATATTTCTAAAAAATCTTTTAAGTCTTGTAAAAATACCCAAAAATAGTTTTATCATTTTGCATTGATATATAAACATGTGATAAAAAGTTTAGCTCAAATATCAAGCATATGAAACTATTTTTGTGTTTTAACATTTTTTACCAAAAACCAAAACTTGTATTTTATCAAACTTGATTTTTTTCAATACATGAATAGGAAAGTCAAAATAAGTTTGTATAAGAAGTTTAAGCATGCATGTATAACTAAAATACATCTACTATACATATAAACCATGTAAACTTGTTTTGATCAATCTATTCATGAAAATCAAATCCAAACATAAAACGTGCGTGTTGTGCACTTGAGCATATCAACTATTCTAAGCTTTACAATATGGATCTAAAACACACTAAACTCTATGATACCTAAGTCTTCTTGACGATCTTCATCTTCAAGTCGACTTGGTCCAAACACCGTGATCCAACGAGCATGGCTATGTATCATCTTGACGCTCGGGCTCGGGAATCACCAAGTGAAGGCTTCCAAACTCCTCTTTTTGAAGCAATCACCAACTAATATCTTGTTTAATGATCTGAGACTAAAAACACAAGATTATTAGTAAACATAACTACATGAGTTAATCATCATCAAAACTAGAGAGGAAGGCCTTCGGGCCAACAATCTCCCCCTTTTTGATGATGACAAAACTCATGGAGTTATATATGCATGGATTAAAGTTAAGCTTCAAAGAAGCTCCCCCTTAACTCATGCATAAACAAATAAACATAAATATGCAATGAATATGAAACATGAAACATGCATAGATATGCATAAACAATAAAAAGGCTCTAGATACCAATGAAATGTTCAAAAACAAAACATACTCTAGATACCAATTAAAATTTAATTAAATTAAACTTAATATATGCAAAACATAAATATGCATATATAAACCAAAATCTTTCTCCCCCTTTTTATCAATCATCAACAAAGGGTAAACAATAAAAACAAACAAAATCTTCTCCCCCTTTTTACTACAAAGAAACAATCATCAATAAAAAGGGTAAAAGCAAAATCAAATCAATAAATTTTCTCCCCTTTTTGTTCGAAACAATGAATCAACAAAGGGTTAAATAAAAAATGTTCTCCCCCTTTTTGTCTAAAACAAAAACAAAACCAAATAGGGGTGACAATCAATTAAGGTATCAATTGAAAATATGTCAAAGAAGCATCTTGATACCAATTGAAAGTAAACAAAGGTCAACAAATAAATGGTATATGCGATATACATTCATGAAGAGGAAGACGGTAAAGTAACTTTCCTACATATATACATTATATGAAAGAGGGATGACAAGCCCTAATTCACATAACGCATATTATGTAATACATAAGAGGAGATGTGAAGCTCCCCCTACACACGTGTATCACATAAAGAAGAGATGTCAAGCTCCTCAATACAAGATACACTTAACATGAATCTATATGTAGAAGAGATGTTAAGCTCTCCTTGCATATAGGCAATACAAATCAAAATATTTTGACTATTTATCTTTAAACAAAATTTTGGGATACCAAATTTTAAAACATTCAAGTAAACATCTTGATATCAATGAAATTAATATTCTTTTAAGTATATGATGTCAATTTAAAATTTTATTTTTTATCATAAAGTAAGGGAGTGGAAATACAAATACCAATTGAAACATGAAAATCAAATTTTCTCCCCCTTTATGAAATACCAACAAAACACATGCATAAGCTTGTTTAAGAAACCAATTGAAAATTGAATCAATTGAAACAAAGTTGAAGCTCAAGCTTTAGCATAAACAAAAATATATGTATGAAAAAGTTTAATACCAATCGAAATTGATACTATTGGAAATGAAAAACATACATACATACAAACATATATGAGTATTTAAGAAAGGTCAAAATTGATACCAATTGAAAGAATCCAATGTACCAATTGAAACAACAATAATGATCAAGGTATAACTCATATATCCTACCACCCAATCATGTTCAAGTTTAAAAAGATTTTCAATATAAGGCATACATGAGCATGATCGCCCATCTATTCACCCGTGGATGGTAGGGGTTTTCAAAAAAATAGATTTGAAAAATAAAGTATGTTTGAAAAACTCTACCATATTGAAGAATATCGTAACTAGTTATATGAAAAATTTGTAAACTAGTACGAAATCCTTCAAGTAAGGAATAAAACAAAATATTTTTCATGAAACATGAAATCCACAAAATAGTCAACACTCATAATCAATTAAGTATAAATATAACTCATGAAAACAAAACATGAGTAAACAATAAATGTGAGTGTACAAATAAGATGTGAAGATCATAATCATGAAAGATAGTCAATAAGCTCAATATTCCTTGAAACATGAAAACATGAAATTCATCAAAACTATTTAATCTTCAAGGTATATGTATGTCCTATACAAACTAAAGTATACATACATATCCAAACACAACGAGTTCACAAAGATATATGCATGAAGGCACGTGGCTCAAAAGGATGTATATGTATAAACAATAGTTTGGATAAAATAGACATATACATGAAGTTTAAACATAAACATAAAACAATTCCAAAAAAAGGATACAAGTTTAAAATGCATGGATCATCAAAACTAGACTATACTAGCACATCTAATGGGTTCAAATAAGTATTCAAGCTCATACATATATAGATTTATTTGTGGCCCACTATATGCACAAGTATAAATCCTAGTCTTAATGAAAACTAACATTTAAATATATATTCAAATCATGAAGCATCAAAAACAAGATATGAATAAATATGAAAAGCATAAATATGATTATTATGTAAATTCACATGTTATTAGATTCATGATGTACATGATAGCTAAACAAAGGTGAGAACACTAAATATGGGTCCATATAAGCATGGGTGTCTCAAATACTATACATGTAAGTCATAAGCCTAATAAACATGGCATTTTTATAATGATCATATAAACAATAAAACATGCTAATAATGAATAAAATGAAAAGCATGTAAACAATAATAAGGAGTTAGGAATCGTTACCAAAACCTAGAAGGCAACTTTCCTTATCTCCAAAACATGGTGGTCCTCTCCACCAAACTTCCCTTGAAGGTGATGCATCCAAATAATCTCCTTTAAGTACGGAACGCATCCACTCCAAGGTACCACTACTCTCACGTCATGTGAGAGCCCACACCTACATCAAACACACGAGGGGTGGTCTTTGGTACCCACATTCTATTGGGTCCATGGGGGTTAGTACCTTCTCTAACCCAAACAAATTTATTTGCTAAATTTGAAGTATGTAATCTATCATAACAAAATTTAGCAAGGTGGCCCTTACGTCCACAATGTGTACAAGTGTACACATGAGCATACAAGTGATGGTGTGTCCGTGAGGAGCATGTGTATGCCGTGTATGGTGTGCATGAATAGATGGAACTTGTTTCTTTTGAAACAAAGTTTCCAAACGTGTATGCCCAACAACACATTGGCTCAAAGTGGAGCCCAAACAATCAACACTCTTCTTAAGCAAAGATATATCATTGTTAATTAAAGAAGAAGTGTGGCATGCAATAGGAGAAGTGTGTGATACTACCCTAGCATGGCAAACATGTACATCAATCGTATTTTGCAAACAATCATTCTTGTTCAAACAAACATTCAAATCATTTGAAATAGAAATTATTTTATTTTTCAAAGCAACATTTTCTTTTAAAACAAAATCAACTCTTGAAGACAAATTTTCATTTTTCTTCAAAAGTGTTTCACAATCATTTTTAGATTTTAAAACTTTATTTTCTTTTAATGCAAGTTCAAGTTGAGATCTCAATGAATCCCTTTCATTATAGACCTCAACCTTCTCTTGCAAAACATTGTTAAGTTTAGAATGCAAACTTATATTTTCTTTTTCAAGGCCTAGACTTTTCTTTTTCAAAATGTTATATTTTTCAATCATTTTTTCACACACAATAGATAGTTCTTCATTCAAGGCATGTGCATCAACAAATTCATCACATGAAGAACTAGAATCAAAACTATCTAGTTGAGTTTCCGATTGTACCTCAATGGGGTCATTCCCTTGGATCATATAGCATTGTGAATCGGATTCATCTCCACTAGATTCCTCCGGTTGGATTGGCAATTGAAGCTTGGAGGTGGTGGTGGTTGTCAACATATTCCACACTGCAAATGCAGAATCAAAGTTAGAAGCAAGCATAAGATATTCTTTATTTAATGTGCTTCTAATGGCCTCAAGGGCTTGTGCATTGGCCCCTATATGCTTGCGGTCACCAAGATAACATCTCTTGGTAGAGGCAAGGAAAACATGCAAACCTAGGGTCTTTAGGTACATGGACATCCTATACTTTCAAACAACAATGTTGGAAGGGTCAAAGCTAGGTGGGGTCATGAAGTCCATGGTAAACTATATGTGTGCAAACAAGCAAATGCAAATGAAGATTAGCAAAACAAGGATCTCACTCCTAGGATGTTAAGCCTAAAGTATCAGGAGCATTGGCTCTGATAATTGTAAAACACCTAGAGGGGGGGTGAATAGGTGTAAGTGCTAATTTAGAAACTAAGTGCGCTAAATGCGGAAGCTTAAAACAATTATTGCAACACACTTAATACAACCAACAAGTGTAGCCGAATTCCCCGTGAAGGGCTCTGGACTAACTCCTCTTGATTCCCCTAAATATGGGTTGAGGTGCTATGTGAAGCTCTTGTGGTTAAGTATAAGTGAGGCACACACAAACAACCAAGCATATAAGATGAATAGGCAATATGAATAAATGCAAGGCACAACACAAGAAAATATGATATGATGCTAAGAATGATGCTTTGCATAATATAAAGAGAGAGAGGGTTAGAGAGACAATGGATCAAACGCAAACACAAAGATATGTTTCGAGGTTCGAGCCCCTAGCTCTACATCCCCGCCTTCACCACCGTGAAGGATTTCCAATCCACTATCTCCCACCGAGGGAACCTCCACCGAGGAGGATTTGTTACAACAAAGGGAGTACCGAACTCCTCTCTCAAACACCGCCTCACAACTGAGGGGTAGGCCCGTAGCCAAACAACAACCAACACCTCTACCGAAGAGGGTTACGAACACCAACTCCACCTCTCACTAGAGGGAGCAAACAACAACCAACTCCACCTCTCACTAGAGGGAGTAAACCACAATCTCAACCTCTACCAAAGAGGGAGCAGCCCAATCAAAGCAAGGGTTTTACAACAAGTGGTTTCTTTCAACCACAAACTCTCTTTTCCCACAAACAAATGATCCTAATAGAATAGGATAGAAGATAAGCTCAAGTGTAGAAAACTAGGTGTTTGAAAAACAGAAACTCAAAGAAAATACTTGGGAAAACTCTTGTAAAAGATAGAAAATGAAAGCCAAGACAAATCTCCCAAAATACTCTTTTCTTTGATTTTTTTCAAAAACCTAAAACAAAATAAGATTAGAAGTTTAAAGCTCAAAAATACTTTTGAAAACTTATTTTTAACACTAGGGAAACAACAATTTTTCTCTTGTAAAACCTTGGCCAAAATCCCAAAGAATTGGGGTTTATATAGGCCAAACAGAAACTAGCCGTTAGGCTGATCTGGCAGCCTGACAGGCTAGCGGTCAGCCGGCCCGGCCGACCGCCAACAGTCAGAAATATGACTGTTGGACAATCCGGTCGGCCGCCCGGCTGACCGCCCAGATACAAAGAGCAAAGCTCTCTGGTCCGGTCGGCCGCCCGGCCGACGTACCTGTGTCTGCCAAACGTGCACAAGCCTACGCACGTCGGTCGACCGCAAGGGTCGACCGGCCTTTGGTGCGGTCGACCCGTGCGGTCGACCGACCTGGCTTGTCAGCCACAATCTGGGTCAGAAACTGGGTCAGAAAAACAGTTAAACATATTTCTAAAAAATCTTTTAAGTCTTGTAAAAATACCCAAAAATAGTTTTATCATTTTGCATTGATATATAAACATGTGATAAAAAGTTTAGCTCAAATATCAAGCATATGAAACTATTTTTGTGTTTTAACATTTTTACCAAAAACCAAAACTTATATTTTATCAAACTTGATTTTTTTCAATACATGAATAGGAAAGTCAAAATAAGTTTGTATAAGAAGTTTAAGCATGCATGTATAACTAGAATACATCTACTATACATATAAACCATGTAAACTTATTTTGATCAATCTATTCATGAAAACCAAATCCAAACATAAAACGTGAGTGTTGTGCACTTGAGCATATCAACTATTCTAAGCTTTACAATATGGATCTAAAACACACTAAACTCTATGATACCTAAGTCTTCTTGATGATCTTCATCTTCAAGTCGACTTGGTCCAAACACCGTGATCCAACGAGCATGGCTATGTATCATATTGACGCTCGGGCTCGGGAATCACCAAGTGAAGGCTTCCAAACTCCTCTTTTTGAAGCAATCACCAACTAATATCTTGTTTAATGATCTGAGACTAAAAACACAAGATTATTAATAAACATAACTACATGAGTTAATCATCATCAAAACTAGAGAGGAAGGCCTCCGGGCCAACAAACACTTCATCTTTTCAACAAAACGATGAACCTATCAACTATGAAAAGATGCTTGAAGCCATGACTCAGGCTCAAAACGCTCGTAATCATGACATAAATATGATGGTCCAATCTCTACGTTCTCACCGTTTGGCCAGTTCTGATGTCGGTAACCATTCTGTTAAAGCCGAAGAGTCATGTTGTTTTGGAACACAAGGTTCCATTTCAGCACAATCATTTGAACTTGCCCAAACTCTAAATTTTGAAAGTGACATTGACAGTTTGGCAAGTTATCCCTTTCCTGAAATTGAACTTGAAAATGAATATGATCATGAACCTCAACTTAGTGATTCAATTCTACTTCCTGATTCAATTATGACTCCGGTGTCTTCACCTGATTTCAATTTTTTTCAGAGTCAACATTGGATCCTGTGCCAATTCATAATGAAATTGAATCGCCCATCTTTGATGATCATCATATTGAACTTGACCAATTTTATAATTTTGAAAGTCCCATTGATAAATTGGCAAGTTCTCATTTTTATGACATTGAACTCAATGAGAAATGTGACCTAAATTCTCAAATCTGTGATCCAGTTTAAATTCCCGAATCAATGTTGACTCCTGTTTTGTTACCCGACTTGAGTAATATTTTAGAGTCAGTTTTGATTCCCATACATATCATTCTTGAACTTGAATCACCAATATTAAGTCACATTCCATTATTGGAAAATGAATGTGGACTTGAGTTTCAACTTCTTGATTTGGACCCACTTCCTGAACCAATCTCGACTCCTGAACCTTTACTTAACTTAAGTCACTTTCCTGAGTCGGTATTAGTTCCCGTACTTCCTAAGTCCAAGTCAATTATTCTATCTTTTCACACTCCATTTTGGGACAAGGCAGTTGGCAAATTTGACTCCGAAATTAATTATGGAATTTGGAAATTAGATGGGGTTAAATTTCTAATAAAAATCATTCATGTATATATCATTTTAGTGGGTTATATTAGAGAAATTTCTGGTGGGTTCCTCTGAACTCTACGAAAAGTCAATTGGGCCGCATTTCGTGGACCAATCAGACCACCACCGGAACCACCACTTAAGGTAACATTTTCCTTTCCTTTCTTCTTTTTCATGCATCTATGCATTAATTCATACATTGAGGACAATGCATGAGATAGGTGTGGGGGAGGGTTCTAACATAACTTAGGTTTTTCTTTTTATTTTTATAAAAAAAATATTGACATTTTTCTTTACTTTTAAAAAAAAAACTTTTTGAAAATAGAAACAATATTTTGACATATTTTTTGTAAGAAATTGAGTCAATTTTAAGGAATAGGAAAATCAAAATTAGGATTTCTTAAACTTGGTCAAAATAAGATTATTTGTTTGATTTTTAGGGTTAGGAAGATAATTTGTCAAAGTAATTTAGTCTTGATCTTTACCTTAATGAAATATGCACACTTTATACACTTACACACTTAGGGTTCAAAAACAAAGATTCTTATGCCTTATATAAAAAAAAGGAAAAAAAATAGATCTATGAAAGATGAACAAATCTAATTATTGATTAGCTAGGTGCTTTGGCCTAAGCAAGCCTTAGTATTTATGCGAAAGATGATTAGATAAGTTTGAGAAAAAAAAATATAAAAAACCTCTGATTAAGCTGGGTATTTGTGCCTAATAAAGCATAAGTATTCACGCCTAAAAGGGGTTCAAATAATAAAATCCTTAGTTTTGTGGCCTTTTTGCTCGAGTCCTTAAGTCCTTGGGGTGTTTTCTCACCCGGTGCCCTAAGACCTTTTGGTTTGGGAGTCATCGATTAAAGGTTCGTTACATGGGCAGATTAGAAAGCCTAATAGAACTAAGGAATAATACCACAAAATATATATATATATATATATATATATATATATATATATATATATATATATATATATATATATATATATATATATAAATGAGGCATAAGAGTTAGAGTTAAAGAACCCTTAGTCAAAATTTTCACAATCACAAGGTGCATATGACTTAGGGTAAAGTAATAGACTAGATGAGAAATACAATTTGACTCCTTACTTTGATTGATAACAAATTTTTGAATAGAGACTAAGTTTAGGAATGAAAAATTCGATTTTCCTATAACTTATAGATTACTTAAATCTTACAATTATATTTCAAATATTTTTCTCTTTCAAAACGCTTTTCGAAAATACTAACTCTTTTTTCTCTTTCTTTATGGATTTTAATACTCTAAGTTTTACAAGGTCCAAAATATTTAACCCAAAACCAAAAACAAAATCCCAGTTTCTGGTTTTCTGGAAGTTCTGATTTTTCAGAACTAACAGAGACCGGTCGACCGTTCCAGTCGACCGACGGATACAACGTGCACAAACTGTGCATGTGTACGTCGGCCGACCGACCCAGTCGACCGAGCACTCTGCATGTGCTATCAGTCGACCGACCCGGTCGACCGAGCACTCTGCAGTGCTCTCGGGTAAATTGGGTCGACCGGGACGGTCAACCGCTGCTGCCCAACGGTCGGATTTTTGACCGTTGGCGGTCGACCGGCCCGGTCGACCGGACACTGTCAAAAGCTCTGACAGATCCAACAGCTATTTTTTTCTGGCTGATTCTCTTTTAGGATTTGATACCAACGATTTTGTGAGGCTGTTTTTGACCCCTATAAATAGAGGGTCACCTCATATTGATAAGACAACTATTGCAAAAGAATTCCAAAAGATTTCACAAGAGTTTTACAAAGAATTTCAAAGCCTTTCTTTTACAAAAGATTTTTCAAAGCCTAAATTCCCAACACCCAACTTGTAGCCTATTCCTCTACCTTCTCTCTAGTTTTTGCACACCACAATCCCAAGCTCTACATCTATATCATTGGTTCTAGGATTGTGCAAGTGAGCTATTTTGATCAAGTGTGATCACCTTTCTTATTGAGTGAAGTTGTAGAGGCATTGGCCTCAAGGGAGCTAGTGAGATTCGGGTGGTGTTGCGGCATCACAAGTGTAGGGACAAGTGTGTTCTTGTATTGGCGATCCGGTGGGATCAACGATAGTAGTGCAAATCCTTCAAGTGTGAAGGCGGGGATGTAGAGCGTGGCTCGAACCTCGGAAACACATCCTTGCGTTTGCGTTTGCTCGAATTTTCTCTCAACTCTACTCCTTTTAATTCTTGCACCTTTATTGTTCTATTTATTGCAAGTCTATATTTGTGCTATTTGTGTGTTAAATTTTAAATTCCGCATTATTGCCATATTTCATATAGCCATCACCTATTCACCCCCCCCCCCTCTAGGTGATTTCAATTGGTATCAGAGCCTAACCCTAGTATTTGGTTTAACCACCTTAGGGAGATCCTTACTTTTGGCTATAACCATTTGTTGCATTATTCATATCTTGTGCATCTTACTATTCATACATGGCATCCATGGACTTTTCTAGCATTAAATCCCCACCCAATTTTGATGGCTTGAACTTTCCAATTTGGAAGGTCAAGATGAACCTCTTTTTGAAATCCTTAGGTGTTAGAGTAGCTAGGGCCATTACCAAAGATTTTATTGAACCTACCACCGATGAGAGCACATGGTCCGAGGATACTTCCAAAGACTATGAGGCCAATGCTAGAGCCCAATATGCATTAACCCAAGCATTGAATGAGGATGACCTTGCACGCATTATAAACTGTAAATCCGCATTTGAAGTTTGGAACATTCTTATTGTGACTCATGAGGGAACGTCACAAGTCAAAAGAGCTAAGATTGACTTGCTACGTTCTCAATATGAGAATTTTTATATGATTGACAATGAGAGCATTGATGACATGCTCACTCGCTTTACTAAAATAACTAATGCATTGTCTTCTTTAGGTGACAAGATCGACAATGACCAAAAGATTCGAAAAGTCATTATAGCTCTTCCCAAGGCGTGGGAAGTAAAGGCTACTACACTCAAGGAGCTCAACGATCGAGAAGAGATGGACTTCTCCGGCTTCATCGGAAATCTCAAGACGCATGAGATGGAGATGAAGGTACGAGAAGAACGGGAGGCACCAAAGAAGAAGACCATTGCCTTCAAAGCCACTCCTACCATACACAAAGAAGACGACTCATCGGAGGATTGCGATGAGGACTTCGGCATGCTCATCCGGAAGGTGGGCAAGATGTTCTACAAGAAGGGACGGCAAAGCAACTTCCGAAAAGGGAAACCTCAAGGAAGGTACGAGAAGAAAAGAGAAGAACCCGGTCCTTGCTTCCATTGCAAGAAGATCGGTCACCTAATTGCCGATTGCCCCGCTCTCCAAGCAACCACCTCCAAGCATGGGAAGAAAAAGAAAGCTTTGGCCGCTACATGGGATGATACGGAGTCAGAATCCGAGGAGGAGATCGACACCGCCAACATGTGCTTTATGGCACAAGGTGAGGTTTCATCTAAGGTATGTCTAGAAACTTCTATTGATGATGATGATCTTACAATGGATGAACTTGCTCAATTTTTTGAAGAATTGCAACATAGGTATGAGATTTCACAATCTCATAATAAGAAATTGAAAAAGGAAAATGATGTCTTAAAGAATAAATATGATATTTGCTTAAATGAGAAGAATGTTTTATCTAGTGCTTTTGAAAAATTGAAAAGTGATTTTGAAAAATATAAATTGGCAAATAAAGGAAAAACCCCCATGGTCTCTTGTAATAAAAATGAATTTGTAGAGATTCAAAAACGGGTTGAAGTTTTAGACTCTACTCTTAAAAGGTGTGCATTTGATTTCAACAAGCTTGCATCTAGATTTCCCAAAGGAATAGCCCAAGGGAAACATGTTCATCACAAACATTCTACACGATCACATAAACATGCACACACACATAATCATGCATTTATGTATAATAGTGGTAGAATTTACATTTGCACACATTGTGGCCGCAAAGGTCATTTAGAAAAGTTTTGCTATGCTAAAAATAATGTAAAGAATAAATTTGTTTGGGTTCGCCCCGGATCTAACCCCAAAGGACCACAAAGATTTGGGTACCAAAAGACCCACCAATTTTAGATGAAATAGGTGGATCTTCTCCCTCCAAGACTTAGGAGGAAACGGTGCCCGGGTGGTGGATGCAACAAAGCTTAAAGAACACATCAAGATTGCATCGCTATCGTGGAGGCACCTAATTTTGGAGATTGCCCGTAAATTGGTAACATCTCCATTTAAGAGTTTTAATTTTTGTTTATATACAATTGTGTAGGATTGTTAGTTTACCTTATGCTACTTGGATATATATGTTAGTGTAAACTTACTTCTCTATCATAATTGTGTATATGCCATGCTTGTATATCTTTTGCTTTTGTTTATGTATACCATGTCCATTGTATGTCCACATGTATAATTTGTGATTATATACTTATATATATACACCTTATTTTAATAACTAAAAATAAACTTTGGTAAAATTTTTCATATTTAAAAACAAATACCTTAGAGATGGCAATTGCGCGCCTCAACTCATTCAAGAGGAATCAAGAGGAAAAAGTTCAGAACCCGTCACTGGGTATTCGGCTTCAACATCTCTAAAACTTTATATTTAAATGAAAAATAAAATAAAATGTCTTGTGTGTAACTTTGGTTGACATAACAACTTAATAAAGATTAAAACATGTTGTTTGTAATCCTGTATGTATAATATATCATATTTGTAATTTATTAAAATTTCTTTTAAATTTTTTTTGGGGCTGATACTGCAGGACTGTTTTTCAGGCAAAGCCGGTCGACCGACTCTTAGTCGCGGTCGACCGACTTCGCTTGAAATAATTATTTTTATTTCTGCTGTGGTATCGGTCGACCGACTATAGTCTCGGTCGACCGCTCAGAGCCTACTGTGCTCTCGGGTTTTCTGGGTCGACCGACTTTGAGTCCCGGTCGACCGTTCTGAAAATTCAGAACTCTCGGGTTGTCCTCGGTCGACCGAAAGTCAACCCCGGTCGACCATTCGACGGATTCTGCCCTATATCTGTTATTTCTTTTCACTTTTTTCTCTCTCTCTCTCACTCAAACTCGACGAACCCGTCTCCCTCCTCTTTCTAAAAATTTTCTATCCCTCCAATCTCTCATCCAAATCCTAATCAATTAAAAACCCACCTCTAATCCCTCCATCTAGTGCCAGATCTTCGATTTCAGGACCATCCATCCGCTGGATCCGAAGAAATTCAAGATTTTCAGTCTAGGGTTTTGGTTCTTCTCTGTTAAGGTAAAAATCGAATTTTTTTTTCTTCTGTTCTTCACTTCTTGTTTCTAAATCTACTATCCTTTGTCAAGATTTTAGGTTGCTATGACATTCTAGATCGTGCCCTAACTTGTGTTGACCTAAAAATCTGATTTTTATTCAAGAACATGTCTACTTCTAAGAGAACTAGGACTGAGAAAGGCAAATCAGTAGCTCATAAACCTAAAAGACCCTTTATAAATGAGCTTGCTGAAAATCGTTATGTCAATCTCTCCAAAAGAAATATCAATTCGGGGAGATTTGTTGTTCTTCAAGATTTTGACCACTTGAACATTCCCCACATCATTAGGAACAACTCCTTAGATGAGTTCTTGACAATTAAAGAACAAGTCTACACTTCACTCGTTCCCTATTTTTATGCAAATTACTCATTTGATGGGAACCGTATCCAATCTAGAGTCCTAGGTGTTGGCCCAAGAGGTTACACTCTCCAATTGTTTTGTGTTTTGATGATGACAAACCAAATTAGTGCTATTTGGTACTAACAAGCTTGCTAAGATGAGTTTCAGGTCTTGTACCATGTTTAGAGTCCATTTGCTTAGCTATTGCAAGAACTTCTAAGTTCCACCAAGCAAGGAAGGCAAATTGCACATCAAGGAAGGATCATAGAAGAGAAGGCACTAGCAAGACATTGGATGGCTCAAAGACTTGAAGATAGCTCAAGAAGTCTTCATGTATTTTATTTTTCTGTTTATAGTATGTTAAAGAATAGTGGATAGGTTTGAAGCTCAATCACACACGTTTTTGCGCATATACTATTTCTTAGTTTATTTCCTATAAAATATACAAAAATATTTTAGTACAAAATCTTTCTTCTACAAATTTCTTTTTATGTTACATACTGAATTCCTGTTTAAATAGTTTTGTTAAAAATATTTTTCTTCTCAAAATTCTGTCTTTATTTCGTTTTCTGACCTGATCCGGTCGACCGGCAGTCTACCGACAGTCGACCGAGTCTATGTCAGGCTGGTCCGGTCGACCGGACCAGTCGACCGAGGTCCTGGCAGAATGCACGTATCCGTGTGCATGTCTGTCGGTCGACCGGGGCAGTCGACCGATGTTTATTTTTGAGTCACAGTTTGTATCAGTCGACCGGGTCGGTCGACCGATAGCCTGTAACGGTCGGAATTTTGTACTACCGGTCGACCGGCCCGGTCGACCGATGTAGCCGTTGAACAGTAACGGGCAGATTTTTTAAGAGCTGTTTATTTTTTTCTTTTGTGTTTAAAAATTCGTTTAAGGATATATTTTGATCTAATTACCTCCTAAACATCAGTAACTATGTTTTATCCCTAAACCCTAGCCCTCTCCTATAAATAGGGGTGTTTGGGGAGAGATTGGGTAACAACAACTATTATTGCTAAAATTCAAAAGTTTAAGGCTTTCAAAGTTCTTGGTTTTTTTGTGCTAAATTCTCTCAAATTTCTGAAGGGTTTTCAAAAGTTTTTCTCTGATTTCAATTTCTTTTCCTTACACAAAAGAGCTTCAATTCTACTCATTATTCTCTAAGGACCTTTGTAAGGGAAGAGATTTTTGAAAGAGAGAGTTTGTGGTCTTTTGACTACCAAGATAATTACTTGTTCTTGAGATTGTAGGAGTTGGGTACTCCATTGTAATTGTTCTTTGTTATAGTGGAAGTGATCGGAATCCTTCTGGGGAAGGCGGGGAGTAGAGCTGGGTGCTCGAACCTCGATAACATATCCTTGTGTTTGCGATTGGTTTACATTCTTGCAATTATTACTCTACTTTGCTTGCACTTATTACTTGCTCATCATACTTACTTGCTTGCATTCTTCTTGTGATTCTTGATTGTGATTGTTATAGCTTTAGATTTTTTTTTTAATTGCCCTTTGATTAGCATTATCACCTATTCACCCCCCCTCTAGGTGATTTTCAATTGGTATCAGAACTTGGACTCTAGGTTTGGCTTAACATCCATAGAGAGATCCTTAAAATATTGCTAATCAACATTTTCATTCATCCATTCATACACTAGTAAACATGGCCGACAACATTAAATCCCCACCTAAATTTGATGGCCTAAATTTTCCCATTTGGAAGGTTAGGATGACTATATTTTTGCAATCACTAGGTAGCTTGGTAGCTAAGTCCTTGACCAAACCCTACATAGCACCCGATAGTGATGAGAGCACTTGGACCGACTTCAACTTTAGAGAATATGAGGCTAACTCAAAAGCCTAAAACTCCCTTTAACCGCCTTGAATGAGGATGACCTTACACGGGTAATTCATTGCCAATCCGCCTATGAGATTTGGCAACACTTATTGGTCACACATGAAGGGACTTCACAAGTCAAGAGAGCTAAGATAGATCTCTTGAGGTCTCAATATGAATCATTTAAAATGCTTGATGATGAATCCATTGATTGTATGATTACTCGTTTCACTAAAATTACAAATGGTCTTTCTTCATTAGGTGACGTCATCTCCAACGATCAAAAGGTGCGCAAAGTGATACGGGCTCTTCCTTCTTCATGGGAGATCAAGGCCACCACCTTAAAGGAGTTGAACGACAAGGATGAGATGGACATCATTAGTCTCATTGGGAACTTAAAGACCCATGAGATGGAGAAAAAGGCAAGAGAAGAAGCCACTACTTCAAAGAAGAAATCCATAGCCTTCAAGACTTCATCCACCAATGATGACGATGATGAAGACGAAGAAGAAGATGAGGAGCTAACTCTACTTGTGCGGAATGTTAAGAGGTTGTACCGAAAGAACAAGTTCAACTTCCGGAGAAGATTCGAAGGTAAAGAGGAGCGGAAGATCATTTGCTATAATTGCAGCAAACCCGGACACATCATGGCGGATTGTCCGGAATTCAAGAAGAAGATGACTTCCTCCTTCAAGCCAAAGAAACCGGAGGAGAAGAAAGCCTACAAAGCAACATGGGATTCGGAAAGCGAGTCCAAAGAGGAGGTGGATCAAGCTAATATGTGTTTCATGGCAAACACACCTAAGGTAACCCCTCAATCCCTTGATGATGATGATGATGATTTGAGTAAGGAAGTTCTAGTTCATGCTTTTGTAGAGCTTTCCGAAACTTATGATAACAAGAAAATGGAATGCTTTAAATTACAAAAAGAAGTTGCTTTTCTTAAAAATCAACTTGCTTTGGTTTCAAAGAAAAAGATGATCTTTCTTCCAATCTTGTTTCAATTCAAAATGAATTTGACGCTTATAAGATTTCTTGTAAGGGTAAAACCCCTATTGTTGATAATAAAGAAATTTCTTCCTTAAGAACCAAAATGGTTGA
The DNA here is from genome assembly GCA_038442645.1 of Agave tequilana. Classification (NCBI taxonomy): domain Eukaryota; kingdom Viridiplantae; phylum Streptophyta; class Magnoliopsida; order Asparagales; family Asparagaceae; genus Agave; species Agave tequilana. The sequence continues at coordinate 57,590 of JAVJIF010018661.1, forward strand.
TTTTGAAAAGATTTTGAAAGATTGTGCTTTTAACACCAAGAAGCTTGAAGAAAAGTTTTCCAAAAAGCACACTTCTCATGTTAAAGATTCTCATGCTAAAATTCCACATGCTCACACTTTAAATAATACTTCTCATGCTAAATCTTTTCATGCTCACAATGCCCATGCTCACAAATCACACACTCACTATGCTTTTAGATATGGTAGAGTGTATAGATGTACTTATTGTGGCAAAAATGGACATTTAGCTAAATTTTGTTATGATAAATTGCATAGTTCAAATAATCTTGTTTGGGTTAATGGCTCTAACCCTCATGGACCCAAGAAAATGTGGGTACCAAAATCAAGTCCTAAAATGTTTGATGTAGGTACACACCAAGGCTCCAAGACGTAGGGAGCGGTGGTACCTTGATAGTGGTTGTTCGAGACACATGACGTGGGATATCAACAACTTCACAACCCTATCAAGGTACATGGAAGGTGGCACCGTCACCTTCGGGGATGACTCCAAAGGAACTATCATCGGTATAGGTAACATTCAAATTGGTGCATCTCCTATTATTGAGAATGTTGTTTTAGTAGATGGTTTAAAACATAATTTGCTTAGCATTAGTCAACTTTGTGACCGTGGACTTAAAGTTGTTTTTGATGATTCCTCATGCAAGATTTTTGATGTTAAATCCGATGTTTGTATTCTTACCGGTTTTCGTGATAATAATGTTTATATTATTGACATGCTCAATTTAGATTGTTCTACTAAATGCTTGAATGCTTTTGATGAAAATTCTTGGCTTTGGCATAGAAGACTAGGACATGCATTTTTTGACCATATTTCTAGGATTAATTCAAAGGAATTGGTGAAGGGTATACGCTTGGATTTTGAGAAAGACCGCATTTGTAGTGCGTGCCAACTTGGGAAACAAACCAAGTCTTCTTTTAAACCAATCAAGGATATCATGTCAACTAGGCCTTTAGAATTAATTCATATGGATCTTTTTGGACCAACTAAAACTAAGAGTTTAAATGAAAGTCGATTTGCATTTGTTTTGGTGATGATTTCTCCCGTTTTACTTGGGTTTTCTTTTTGCAAAATAAAGATCAAACTTTTTCTCATTTTAAGATTTTTCGAAAAAGAGTTGAAAAAGAAAAGGGTTTTCCGATTTTGAGAATAAGGAGTGATAGAGGTGGTGAGTTTATTAACCAACTCTTCATGACTTATTGTGATGAAAAGGGAATTAAGCATGAAACGTCTTGTCCTAGAACTCCACAACAAAATGGAGTTGTAGAAAGGAAAAATAGAACACTTCAAGAGATGGCTAGGACAATGATAAGTGAATATGACCTCCCTCAATATTTATGGGCCGAGGCCGTAAACACCGCATGCTATATATCGAATCGTATTTATTTATGCAAAATTCTTCAAAAACTTCTTTTGAAATGTATCATTCTAGAAAACCTAATGTTGCATATTTTAAAGTTTTTGGATGCAAGTGTTTTGTTTTGAATACTAAGGATAATTTGGGTAAATTTGATGCTAAGGCTTATGAGGCTATCTTTGTTGGATATTCCTCTACTAGCAAAGCATATAGAGTTTTCATTAGATCTTCTCAAACCATTGAAGAATCCATGCATGTTAAGTTTGAAGAATCTAATGTGTTTGTTGAGAATGTTGTAGAGTTTGAACCATTAGGTGAAGACATGGAGAGACTATCCTTAAAGGACTCACCCGCTCAAGAAGAAAAGCTAGATCCTATTGGTGAAGTTCAAGAGGATAAGGAGGAAAGCACTCAACCGCTTCCTAAAGCTTGGAGATACGCTACAAATCATCCTAAGGAGCTCATCTTGGGTGATGCATCTAAAGGAGTCACAACGCGCTCCAAACTCCATGACCTATGTGGTAACTTTGCTTTCATTTCTCATTTTGAACCCAAAGGCATTCTCGAAGCCGAGACGGACCCATATTGGTTGCTTGCCATGCAAGAGGAACTCAATCAATTTGAGCGCAACCAAGTTTGGCACCTTGTTCCTAAGCCCCACGATAGACCAATAATTGGTACTAAGTGGATCTTTAGAAACAAGATGGATGAGTCCGGAAATATCATTAGGAATAAAGCTAGGTTAGTGGCCAAGGTTACACTCAAGTTGAGGGAATTGACTTTGAGGAGACCTTTGCACCCGTGGCACGGCTTGAAGCCATACGGATGACACTAGCTTTTGCATGTTTTAAAAATTTTAAACTTTTTCAAATGGATGTGAAAAGTGCATTTTTGAATGGTTTTATTAATGAAGAAGTTTATGTTGCTCAACCTCCCGGTTTTGTTGATCATGTTCATCCCGATTTTGTTTTTAAACTTGATAAAGCTTTGTATGGATTGAAACAAGCTCCAAGAGCTTGGTATGAAAGGCTTTCTAGTTTTCTCATTTCAAATGGTTTTATTAAAGGCAAAGTAGACACAACTCTTTTTACTAAGCATGTTGATAATGATATTTTAATTGTGCAAATTTATGTTGATGATATAATTTTTGGATCTACTAATGAGCTTTTGTGCAAGGATTTTGAGAAAGTCATGCAACTTGAATTTGAAATGTCTTCAATGGGTGAGCTCAATTTCTTCCCTGGACTCCAAATCAAGCAATTGCAAGACGGAACCTTCATTAACCAAGCTAAGTATGCAAAGGAGCTAGTAAAGAAGTTTGGGCTTGAAGGATCAAAGGCTTGCAACACTCCAATGGCAACTACAACCAAGCTTGATAAGGACGAACAAGGTAAAAATGTTGATATTAAATTATATAGAAGCATGATAGGAAGTCTTTTATATTTGACGGCAAGTAGGCCGGATATCATGTTTAGTGTGTGTCTTTGTGCTAGATTTCAATCGTGTCCTAAAGAGTCTCATCTTATTGCGGTAAAACGCATTATTCGTTATATTAAGGGCACTATTGGAATGGGTCTTTGGTATCCGAAAACTATAGATTTTTCAATGACTAGTTATTCGGATGCCGACTATGCGGGTTGTAGAGTAGATAGAAAGAGTACTAGTGGGACATGTCAATTTCTTGGTAATTGTCTTGTTTCATGGTCCTCTAGGAAACAAAATTCCGTAGCTCTCTCAACCGCCGAGGCGGAGTATGTTGCCGCGGGGGCTTGTTGTGCACAAGTCCTTTGGATGAAACATACTCTCCTTGATTTAGATTTGCACTTTGATCATATAAAAATATTTTGTGATAATACTAGTACTATACACATGACCAAAAATGCAAATCAACATAGTAAGACCAAGCACATTGAAATTAGATATCACTTTCTTAGAGATCATTTTGAGAAAGGTGATATAGATATTGATTATGTTTCCACGGATTTACAACTAGCCGATATTTTCACTAAACCTCTTGATTTTGCTAGATTTTCGTTTATTTGTGGAGAACTTAATGTTTGTATTATTGAATAAACATGTTTTTCATAACCCTTTTTGATGTATGACAAAAAGGGGGAGAATAAGTTTACATGGACAAAAATAAGTTCATTTGGTCTTGGTTCCATATGAATTTATATGTTTTGATTTTATGAATTTTTGTGTTTTTATGAATTTATGTTTTTATGAATTTTTGCGTTTTAAATAAATTCTTGTGTTTTAGTTGTTTTTGGTATTTTTGGTATCAAGAGCAATTTTTGTGTTTTATATATTGTGTTTTATATATTTGTTTTAATTGGTTTCAATAATTGGTGCATCATTTCAATTATTGGTATCTAGAGCATATTCTTGTGTTTTATGTATAGCATAATTTGAGGGGGAGTTTTCTCCTACCCTATATTTTTGTTAATAGCCTATTTGTTTTGTCATCATCAAAAAGGGGAGATTGTTGGCCCAAGAGGTTACACTCTCCAATTGTTTTGTGTTTTGATGATGACAAACCAAATTAGTGCTATTTGGTACTAACAAGTTTGCTAAGATGAGTTTCAGGTCTTGTACCATGTTTAGAGTCCATTTGCTTAGCTATTGCAAGAACTTCTAAGTTCCACCAAGCAAGGAAGGCAAATTGCACATCAAGGAAGGATCATAGAAGAGAAGGCACTAGCAAGGCATTGGATGGCTCAAAGACTTGAAGATAGCTCAAGAAGTCTTCATGTATTTTGTTTTTCTGTTTATAGTATGTTAAAGAATAGTGGATAGGTTTGAAGCTCAATCACACACGTTTTTGCGCATATACTATTTCTTAGTTTATTTCCTATAAAATATACAAAAATATTTTAGTACAAAATCTTTCTTCTACAAATTTCTTTTTATGTTACATACTGAATTCCTGTTTAAAATAGTTTTGTTAAAAATATTTTTCTTCTCAAAATTCTGTCTTTATTTCGTTTTCTGACCTGATCCGGTCGACCGGCAGTCTACCGACAGTCGACCGAGTCTATGTCAGGCTGGTCCGGTCGACCGGACCAGTCGACCGAGGTCCTGGCAGAATGCACGTATCCGTGTGCATGTCTGTCGGTCGACCGGGGCAGTCGACCGATGTTTATTTTTGAGTCACAGTTTGTATCAGTCGACCGGGTCGGTCGACCGATAGCCTGTAACGGTCGGAATTTTGTACTACCGGTCAACCGGCCCGGTCGACCGATGTAGCCGTTGAACAGTAACGGGCAGATTTTTTAAGAGCTGTTTATTTTTGTCTTTTGTGTTTTAAAATTCGTTTAAGGATATATTTTGATCTAATTACCTCCTAAACATCAGTAACTATGTTTTATCCCTAAACCCTAGCCCTCTCCTATAAATAGGGGTGTTTGGGGAGAGATTGGGTAACAACAACTATTATTGCTAAAATTCAAAAGTTTAAGGCTTTCAAAGTTCTTGGTTTTTTTGTGCTAAATTCTCTCAAATTTCTGAAGGGTTTTCAAAAGTTTTTCTCTGATTTCAATTTCTTTTCCTTACACAAAGAGCTTCAATTCTACTCATTATTCTCTAAGGACCTTTGTAAGGGAAGAGATTTTTGAAAGAGAGAGTTTGTGGTCTTTTGACTACCAAGATAATTACTTGTTCTTGAGATTGTAGGAGTTGGGTACTCCATTGTAATTGTTCTTTGTGATAGTGGAAGTGGTCGGAATCCTTCTGGGGAAGGCGGGGAGTAGAGCTGGGTGCTCGAACCTCGATAACATATCCTTGTGTTTGCGATTGGTTTACATTCTTGCAATTATTACTCTACTTTGCTTGCACTTATTACTTGCTCATCATACTTACTTGCTTGCATTCTTCTTGTGATTCTTGATTGTGATTGTTATAGCTTTAGATTTTTTTTTTTAATTGCCCTTTGATTAGCATTATCACCTATTCACCCCCCCTCTAGGTGATTTTCACTAGGCAGGGACATTGACCTGAGCATCGGTCGATTCGCTGAAATCCTGCATCTCTCCCCTTGTGGAGCTGATGTTTATACCTTTGACCTGCATACTTTCGAGTCCTATCCTGACGGTGAGTCTGCGCTTACCGCCTCTACTTTGATTCACGGGGATGACAACCCCGGTTTGGTAAGGAACGAAGTAGTGAGTCAGTTTACCCTCACTTCCCAAGTCCTAGCCAAAATAATTTTCTACAACCTTGTCCCCAAATCTGGCGAATACAGCCATGCTAGGGGTTCTGTACCTTTGATCATCTATTGCCTTCTGCGAGGCATTAGAATAAACTTTCCTCGACTCATAGCTTCCCATATGGCTTCCGACCAGATTCGTATGTCGGGTAGAAGCTTGCCTTATGGCATGTTGATCACCCATCTTCTCAATGCCCTAAACTTTGATCTTTCTGCTGAGAGTCCTGATGATCCACAAATCAACATTGATGGAGTTCTTTTGAAGAGGATGGAAGCTCAGTTGCGTCGACACGCTCCTGTGCAACCTCCTGTTCCCCTCCTATTATTCCAGGATTATCTTCTGCCCCAGGGTCTTCTTCGGCCCCAGGGACTTCTTCTGCATCTGCCCCTGTTTTACCTCCAGAGTTTCAGGCTTTTATCTCCTCTGAGGTCCGCTCTCAGTTCGAGGCACATCAGGCCTGGATTGAGCAGCGCGATGCAGCTCTTCGTGCAGAGATGGACGCACGTTTCCAGCGTGAGGCCGCTTCTCGGGCGGAGTTGGACTCACGTATCCGGAATGACATGTCGTATATTGCTGACTCCATGAGATTCATGGATGTACAGTTTGAGGCTCTTTTCACAAAATTCGACATGATTCCTCCTGATCCTACTTCCATCGCTCGTCCACTTCCCTCCATTGGTCCTCCATTTCCTACCAGAGCTCCATCATCTGCTCCTCCACCTTGACCTCGGGTTGACAGCATTGATCCAGAGGAGGCGGCAGCTTCTTCATCTTCTTCAGAGGAAGATGGTGATGGTGACAAGACTATGACCGAAGGCATGGAGCACTCGTCAGAGGACGGCGACGATGCCGGCGTTGATGACGGAGACGATGACGGCGATGACGGTGATGCTGGTGCTGAGGTGTGACCACCCCTTTTGATGATGTCAAAAAGGGGGAGAGTTATTTGGGGAGAGTTATCTTGAGAGAGATATTTTGTGATGTAGTACTTTGTGTGTTTGGATATTTGTGTGTTTGGATATTTGTGTGTTTTGGACATGTAGTATTTATTTTGTTTTGGACATGTATTTGGACATATTTCTACATGTATTTTCTATTATGCTTTGTGGACGTGTTTCTTTATATGTATCCTTTTGTATGAACCCATGTTCTATCTTTATCTATGACATGAGTATTTGCTCTATGATATGAGTACTTGTTGGCATGGAAATATGGTGTTTGTCATTTTTTATACTATGCCTGAGTATGATTTGTGTCATTTATGATATGCATGTGTTGAGGGGGAGCTTCATTTGAAGTCTCTACTCAAAATATTTTGTGATAACTACATATGTTTTGTCATCATCAAAAAGGGGGAGATTGTTGGCCCAAAGGCCATTTGCCCTATATCTCCATGGTTATTTTGATGATAACAAATCATATTTAGTTATGTATTTAACATTTGTGTTTCAAAGTATTTCAGGTTCTTAAACAGGTTGATGTGACGGCTCCACTATAAAGACTCACAAGTTTGGACGCCGCAAAGATGTAGATTCCTAAGCTATGCACACTAGGAGGCTTTGGGAACAAGATGATGAAGAGAATACCAAGTTGAGATCAAGACACGAAGAAAATCAAGATTTGTATTTTATTTTTATTTTTAGATATTTTGTCAAAACCTAGATGATAGAAGTAGAGTTATGGGATTATCACACACACACTCTTTATGGCTTCAAAAAAAATAGGTTTTCAAAATCCATTTACAATTTAGTTTCAGCAATAACATGTTTTTGAAAATATAGTTTGAATTTAGAAAATCAAACTTTTGGACAAAACAAGCTTTTATCAAAAGGAATTTTTATCAAAATGTTTTTACAAGTTAGAGTAGTGACATATGCTCATACTCTAAGTTTTACAAGGCATATTTTTGGACCTTGTAAAACTTAGAGTATGAGCATATGTCACTACTCTAACTTGTAAAAACATTTTGATAAAAATTCCTTTTGATAAAAGCTTGTTTTGTCCAAAAGTTTGATTTTCCAAATTCAAACTATATTTTCAAAAACATGTTATTGCTGAAACTAAATTGTAAATGGATTTTGAAAACCTATTTTTTTTTGAAGCCATAAAGAGTGTGTATGTGTGTGATAATCCCATAACTCTACTTCTATCATCTAGGTTTTGACAAAATATCTAAAAATAAAAATAAAATACAAATCTTGATTTTCTTCGTGTCTTGATCTCAACTTGGTATTCTCTTCATCATCTTGATCCCAAAGCCTCCTAGTGTGCATAGCTTGGGAATCTACATCTTTGCGGCGTCCAAACTTGTGAGTCTTTATAGTGGAGCCGTCACATCAACCTGTTTAAGAACCTGAAATACTTTGAAACACAAATGTTAAATACATAACTAAATATGGTTTGTTATCATCAAAATAACCATGGAGATATAGGGCAAATGGCCTTTGGGCCAACAAAACCTAGAGGTTTAACGGTTTGTTGCACATGCTCAGTGCAATCGCATGACCTGCGAAAGTGGTCTAATAATCCTTAGTATAGTTTAGTTGTTTTGCTCGAGGACGAGCAAAAGATAGGTATGGGGGTGTGATTGGTCACTAATAGTGCACATTTATTATCATATTCTCATACTTATTATAGAATAAACTCTGCTTTTTCCTAATTAAATGTTTAATTTATTTGCAGGCCCATTCCTAAAGGAGCGTGAAGAGAAATGAGCCCAAAAGCCCATCAAATTCTGAATTAAATTAGAATTAATTCGAACTCAATAAATCAGGGCAGATCAGGTCGATTCAGATCGGTTGAAAATCAGTTAGAACAAATCCCCACAAATCGATCGGTTGAAGCCAAAGATCAAAGGCCATTTCGTCAAAATCTCGAACTTAAACTGCAAATCTAGCTGAAGATAAAGATAAATCGAGAAGCCGGGGAGCACCACCAACAGGGTGTGGCCACCTGGCCACACCCTGGCCGCGGAAACGCGGCCATTAGGGGGAGCGTTTGCTCCCCCTATCTTCTCACACCTCTCCCCTCTGGGTTTTTGCCTATAGAAGGCAGGATTTTCACTGTAAATGGGGACGACCATGCAGAGATAGGAATTAGTCCAGTTTTTCATTCTTTGTAGTGTAGGTTTTTATTTTTCTTTTCATGTAATTTTTAGTTTTAATTTATGTAAATCAGAGATCAGAGTTTCATAGGAGAACGAGAACGAAGCATGTGCTGAGAGTGACACCGGTGTAAGATTTCCTTCTTTTCTCTTATTGTTATAAAATCAAATCTGTAGTTCCCTTTTGTATGTACTTTATTTTTGTATTCTTCTTCTTCTTCCCTACTTTTCTTCTTTTGGTACAATTGTTATCCAAGTGAGTCTAAAAGCATCGAAAGAGCCTTGCCTTTGTGAGTGCCACCGATAGCCCATGACGATGGATTTTGAGTTTCATTCTGTATCACTTCATACTTGCAACGTCTTAATGATATATTGTGGAGGAAACGAGAATCAACTCTCATGGGCTATACGTTGATCACCTCACTTCAAGGTAACATCATTGCAAAAGATTCAAGGTAGGTATTTGGCCAAAAGAAGTAAGTAATTTTCAGTTTCTTTTCTTTTCTTTTATTCTTTAGTTTAGAACACCAACAACACCCACTTCTTTCCATTTTCAATTTCTTTGTAAATAATCATTTTCCATATTTCTCCACCTTCTTATTCTACCGCTTTCTTCCTAGCTCACTTTAACCTAATTTTTCTCTTTTTCTTTTAAAGAACTAAAGAAGAACTTTAACCATTCTTTGTAATTTAAAAGAGAACTTACTAAAAAGCTTCTATCACTAGTCCCTCCTTGTGGATCACGACCCGCATAGCCGCTTGCTATCGCGGTAGAATTGAGCACCTTGCACTTCTATTTTATATCTCTGAAATACTGTATTTTGTGCAGGTTCGACCTCAATCAGTGATCTCCTCGATTTTCTCAGTGAAAACGAGATCTTTCCATGCTATGTTTAACACTACACCTCTGACATATCTTTTTGTCAAGTTAACATTACACCTCTGACAAATTACTTTTTGAATTCCTATGAAGTTCTTTTTGTCACGTTAACATTACACCTCGGACATATGATCTTTTATGGGATTCGCTTCTTAGCTTCCCAGCGAGTTTCTGAGTCCCACTCAGTCTTTAGTGGACTTTTCTGGTTGTCACGTTAACAATATACCTCGGATAATTCCTTTCAAATCTTATGACAGATTTTGAGCTTGGTGGCTTCTCAATCGGTTACGTCATTGCGACCTCTGAACTGGCAGATAGCCAAGTCTCACCTTTCAGTCCGGTAAGGACTATCTCTTGGTCATCATGTCCAGTTCGTCACCTCTGAATGACTATTTTCTCAAATGTATGACTAACTCTCTCGGCTTATCACCGCTGATTAGATATATATCATTATTCCGTTTTCTTTTAAGGGCTACAATACAAGTTGAAAGCAAGAATTCAGAAGATAAAACAAGTTGGAAATGTGACAGGGGAGTCAAATAAAATCACTTTTTATTGATTCCAAAGAGGGATACATGAATGCACAGACTACAAGCTACGACGATGCTTTATAGGACTTGATCTGTTATTCAAGAGTGGCCAGCCTAGTCTTCCTCTCTTCAGCAACCCTGATAAGCGCCTGCGACCTCAACTCGGCCTCATTAAAGCTCGGTGTCTGGGCCAATCGAGCTTCAATTTCAACCAAGGTTGCCCTCTGTGCTAGCTCCTGCCGCAAGACTTCGTCATTCTGGGCTTTAAGTTGCTCAAGCCGAGCAGTCTCTTCAAGACGCACTGGTTCAGCCTTGGACAAAAAGAGATTAGCCTTCCTGATTATTTCCTTGGCCTTTTTAATTTTATCCTCAGCGTTAAGAAAAGCACTGCTAGAAGCGTCTATGGCATCCCCGAGCTCTACTTTCCTTGTCTCCAATGATTTCAAATCAGAAGAAATTGCCTTAGCAGCTTCTTTAGCGGTGAGATGAGCTTCATGCATTTGAGCAACAAGATGCGCAAGCTGTTCGTTAACTGAAGACTCCAGATCTGAATGGCTAAGACGACGCCATTCGTCCACATCCCTCTCGAGTTTGTCCACTAGAAGCTCCAATGTGGCGGCCTGGTCATCCCCTCCAAAGTCTCGGATACTGTCAATGCTTCGGGAGAGGACCACCTTTAAAGTAGAGAATGAGGTAGTCGAGCCCTTCAAGACCAAAGCAATGGATCGCTTCATGCTCTTATAAAAGTTGTCGACTAACTCAATCACAAATTTGTTCTCGGCCTCAATTACTCTCGGCAAACGAGCAACCCCTGAAGACAGAGTTTCCACTGGCTTCACTGGTGTAACTATGGAGGAAATAATAGAAGCACTGGTTGCAGCAACACGAGGGGTCGTCGGTGATCTCGGAGGAGTCCTCATTGAGACCAGTACACCAGCCACAACCGAGGTAGGACTAGTGACTATTTTCGGGAGAGCTGGCTCAACCACCAATGTTGGAGAAGTAGGACTGGTGATCACCTTCAGCTCCGCGCTTGGCAAAATAGGCGGCATTGACGAAATCAATGGCATTCCACTTACCAAGGAGGATGGAGGTAAGATTGGCTCCATAACCACTGTCCCCTCAGCCTCTCCTCCGCCGGTCGGCTCAGGACGATAAGTGGGCAGATCGTGATACAAGACATCCAACTCAGCAGCGTCCACCGCGGTCGAAGTACTCACTTCACCCCTGACCCCTTCGCGAAGACTGGCTGGTTCTCTCGAAGTCGATGCACCAAGAGGTGGAACACCTGTAGCAAGATTTTGTTTAAGCAAGGCGTAATGAATATTAGAAGAAAATCACTCACGAAAGAGCAAAATGCTACCAAAAGATGGTATCATCTCGACTGCCTTGGCCGCAGTCTCTCCCTGAAGTCCTTCAACAACGACTTCAGTTCTCTCAGAATCTATAGGAAAGTCTTTGGCAAAGTCAACACGGACGGCCGGCCCACCTTCACTTGCCGAACCCTCGGTGGTCCACCCAAAAGAGCTGGAGGCCATAGGGCTTCCTTTTGAAGTCCTAACACCTGAAGGACCTACATCGGCAGCATCACCTCCAGATTCTTCTGAGACGGTGAAATAGCTAGCCTCATCGCCTTCTTTATAAGTGAAGAGGGGATTATAATGTTCCCTCTGTTCTCCCGCAGCCTCAGCTCTCGGGTTTCTCACCGCCTCAGTTCCTGAATCATGAAGTAAACAATGAGCTGTATGGAATATATAAGAGTGCATTGCAAGAACGGAGTTGATCATACTCAGGTCTGGGACAGCTTTACCAACAGTCTGCCTAGGAGCCGATAACTTAATGACTAATGGAGCAGGATGAGGAGGCACTGCAGATGATTCGCCCTCTGCAATAACCGTAGGAGCGTAGCGACGAGGCTTCTTCACTACCCTCTTCCTACGGGATCCGCCTTCCCGCTTTCGCTTGAAGTGGACGTCAGGGTCTTCTTCCTCCACTTCTTCCACATCAACATGTTCTATGGGGGCCGTATCTATCCCACTAGAAGCAGCTGCTGGAGCTTCAGCACCTGTATCCGCTTCAAAGCGAGGACTTCCTGCATCCGAGGCTTCGCTATCATCAACAGCAATGAATTCCCCAAGGCCTGGAACGTGGACCCTCTTACTATCGCTCTTCTCAGTGACCTTCCGCTTCAGCCGCTGAGAGATCAACTTCACACCAAAGGAATTAATAGAAAATCCGGTGGGTATGGAGTTCGAAGTTCTATACCACTGGCAGAATCCGAGGATCGTCAGAAGGTTAGGAGTCCTTAGCGGCATGCACAGTCACGCCTCAGTACAGCTAGCAATGAAGAACCGTCAGACACGAGCTCCATCGATGAGGCTTCCCATAAAGGCCAGGCTGTTGTTCAGATTACCTACGTACAGTTGGTCATACCCAAACTGACGAGCAAACCGACTCGGAATATAGGGCTCTAGGTAACAGGTGTCCCCACTTCTATACAACAAGTGGGATGGCCGGATGCTAACCAGCCATTCGAAGACTCCCCGACTCAACGTCTGCCCTTCCCCTACATCTTTAAATTCTTCACCATAGCCTGCATCGCGAATGTAGGGAAAGTATCAGAAAAGGCTATAGACGTCATGATGGCACAGCAGTTTGCGGACCCCTGCCACATAAGTTCGTGACCACGAACACCCCTCGAATCGACGGAGAAGAGCCATGCGAACACCTTCTGGGAGCTCCTCACCAGCCTGGATCATGGAGGGTCAGTGAATGGCAAACCATGCCATTAAATAAGTATATGGCAAACCAATTCTGGGGTTTGGTCCGTCGCGAGGCAAGATAGTCCCTTTTCCCCGCTTTGTTGTTGGTGGCCTACAAAAAGCCTCCGTCAATGCACGAAGGCCTCTTTGAATACAGCACACCATGGCTAGAAGAAGTCCAAGAGAACGACCATGGACTAGACGAACAGCAGACAATAAGACAGTCGGATGAATGACATCGCCAGATGAAGATGGCACCACACATCTCTTCAACCAGACCGTTAAAAAGCCAGCCAAAAGTGCCTTCCGGGACGTCGGTTGACGAGCCTGGTGGTGGAAACTCTGAAGAATATCACCTTTCTCATAGGGTCCGTCATCTTCTTCCAGAATCAAATCCCCTTGGGCATGCTCTTGCATCCGGCGAAAGATATCTTCATTTGCAACTCCACAATGAGCTGCTTCAGGAGTACCTTCCAGGTCGGGGAACAAATAATTCCCCAGGTCTTCAAACTACATGAAGCTCCCTTATGGCTCCCATGCATGCTTGAGCAAATGTAAAGATGGCACATTAATTCCCGATAAGTCTCAAACAAGGCGGGCTCCTGCTTCTCCTGAAGTGCCAATTCCGCCTCGCACGGGAAATATTCTTCATATGGGAGAGACCCCAAAGGCAGAGTAGAGACTTCCCACATCTCGTGCAGAGCCATACCCAATTCGCCAACAGGGGTGAAGAAGGTCCTTATAGCCGGGCAGTACAATTCAAAGATGGCGTAAAAGTTCGCTACACTCATCTGGATGCCATAACAGGTCGCTCTGACGGCCTCGTAAAGTCCCAGCCTCTCCAGATCCTCCTCAAAATGGGTAAGGACATATAGAGTCAAGTCCCTCCACCATGCCTTGGGAGGATGAATCCACCCAGGGGTTTTGAAATCAGTGGCTGGATAATTGCCATGAACCTTAAAGAACTGATTGCCAAAGGTCTGATCCACCGCGGGATTTTCTCCCACTGGGATGTCTGAAAGTACGTTCCCAGGGTGGAGACCCAATATGCAGCGAGGAGGACCCGCCCTCGTGTAACCAGGGGACGGAGCTATCAACTTCCCCACGTGAATGGAGTCAGTAGTCCGAGTCACTTGCCATTGCATCTTCCGAGCCCTCGTCACACATTGAAAGAAGTACAAGGGAAAATGCCGCTTGCTAGATGGGAGATAGTACTTCTCACCATCCAATTTGAAAATTCACTGCCCCTCTCCAGCTAGCAGCTGGTGATCGTTGTCTGGCGCCGCATCTCCAAATATAAACCGGGCTTCTGATAGATTCTCTGGTCGGAATCTTCAAGAGGAGCAGTAGTTAAGATGCTCCTCATGGTACGCTGATCCCCAGCATGAATAAGTGCATCCCGACCAGGAGCGCTCCGCTCGCTGAATAGTGAAGCCTGCCCTTGAAACTGCAAGCTAACATTGCCATCCAGCAGTATAGTGCACTGCAAAAACAAGGAGAAACTATGATTAGTTCATCGGCTGAAAGAGAGCTAAAATAAGAATGTAATTTTTGTTAAGGCATAGCTTCGCTCTCCGAGCGAAGCTGGCCTAACAATAGCTTCGCCCCGAAGCTCAGCTTCGCAACAGCAGCTTAACTCCGCACTCTACGTGAAGGTAGGATGCAGAATAGTATTTAAGTATTAGCTTCGCTCTGAAAGCTTGGCCTCAACGCGAAGGAGCCCCAAGAGCCAACTTCACCAGAAGAATACTGCTACTTAAAAAACTATTTCAAGGGCATTAAGGTCCTTTTCCAACCGCACTTCTAAGGGTAACTTTCAATCCTATCATCCAACAGGATGTGAACCGCCTAAGGGATAGCTACGCATAGAAGCTAGGAGAAGAAACCCCTTCGGGTCTTAGATTCCCAATCAAGGAGTCAAGGGAAATTAAGGGACTTGAACTCCCTAAGATCACTGGATCACTAAGGATCGTTCTAGATTTATTATGAGATAGCCGAAAGATTGGCTTCAAGAAGAGATGAAAATCTCTGAACAAAAGGGAAAGATCCCTACCCGCGATGGGTCGTTGATGACCGGAGGAGGAGGAGAGGGTCCCTCCGTCGTAGAGGTTGCTACCTCTTTTCCTGCTCGTCTTTTGGGAGCCATTGGAGAACTGAGGAAGTTCTTGAAATTCCAAACGTAGGAGAAAGAAGAAGAAGAGATTTGCAGTTCTCTGAAAATTCAAAGAGAAGTGGTTCCTTCTCTTTCAGCACGATCAGGCTTTTATAGGCTGATGATTGCCTAAAACTCCGCCTCCTCAAAAAGAGCACAGGCAGTCGTTTCAAATTAATTTGAAACGGCGCCTAAAGCGCCTTCCTAAGAAGCGTTACTTCAGCCCCGCTAAGGGCTAACTCCGCCGTGAGTCCAGTGTTGACTTAGCGCAACGCTTGAATAACTTCGCTGAGAAATATGCCTTAGCTCCGCTAAAAGCACATCTCTAGCTTCGCAAAATTTCCGTGCTAGCTTCACCAGAAACTGGCTCCTGACTTATTTGGAAATCTATCTTCAGCTTCGCTAGACGCTTAGCTCGGCTAAGAGTTTTCATTTCCTCCTAAGGAAAAGGCTTACCGAAGCTAGTCCACTCCAGGTGTTCTCGGATCAAAAAGGAGGGAAAAAAGCAGATAAACAGCAGAAAATAAACATTTTATTTGATTCAAAAGGGAAGATACATTGACGCTACATCAAAGTGGTCTTTCGTACAACCGAATCATTGCTCCAAAGGCATACAAGTTGTCCTATCTACTTCCAAGCCAAACTGACTGGATACGAAAGGCCTTCCTCCTTCACAAGGCCGTAATCCTTCGCCTAATGGCAGATTTTGCCGGATCTTCTTTGATGAAAATTGGCAAAGGACCAGTTGCCACTAGAAAGCTGGATCTTCTCTGATTAAAATTGGCAAAGGAAAGATCCGAGACCTTACAGGTGACGCCCGCTTTCCCGAAGTGGATCATCTCGGATAAGCGACTACCAGCCCCTTCCCGAAGTGGATCATCTCAGATAAGCAACTGCCAACCTCTTCTTGGAACACGCATCAATTGCTCTAGTATGTTCCTCCTGCTTAGGATTAAAGTTTCATCTGGAAGATCAAGAGGCAAGTCTCTGATCTCTTTCATCAAGACAAAAGACTAGCAGGCACAGTTCACTGCAATACAAACTGGAAACAAGTTAGTAGTAAATCAAAAGAAAATACAAGCATGATAACTAAGTCAAATTCTTTGGGCGAAGCAATTTATATCCGATCCAGTTGCGCTTTAAGGATGGATTTCAGTTAAGCAGAGGATAGCCTCGCTTGCACAGTGATGTTGGGCTAGCTCAGCATAAACCAAGTCATAGCGCCGCCTAAGGCAGTTATACTGAAGGAGCGTCAAAAAGAGCTAAGTCCTAGCCTCGCCTATATGGCTAAGCCAGACTGATCCAGAAGGACGCAGTCTTGACCCCACCTATATGGCAAGACTGGCTCAACCTTGAAAAGACTAAGTCCCAATTCTTGCCTATGTGGCGAACTTAACAGGTAGATTCAACAGATCAAGGCCAGTCAGATACAAAATGAAGAACAAGGAAAACCAATCCCTGAGTTAGCGAATAAAGCTAAATTAAGGGAGATAAACTCCCTAAAGTCATTTGGTAAAGTCTCTGGATGACCGAGACTCACCAGTTCTTGGCCGATTAATGACCAGAGTTGGCACCCCCACTATTTCAGAGATCTGAGTATACTTCTCTGAACAACCAGGAGATGTCATGAACAGACTGCTTCTCTGCAGAGGACTTCAAGTGTCCTATTTATAGGCCTCATGGCCTGATCGCACCGCCGCTGCTTCAAGCTTAGAAGCGCGAGCGAATTTAAGGCATTTAAGTACTGAGCCTTGAGAAAGGGGATAGTCTCCCTCGGAAATGCACGTGGAAGCAATGATCTTCCTCGTTAATGCAAGAGAGGTTATTCTAACCTCGAAAAAAGGGCAATCCTTCTCGAAACTAGCCAAAAGGCAGTTGGCTTCAGGAAAGGAATGACGTTTCAAGACCAATTTGAAGCGAATCTACTTCGGGAGGCTCGAACGCGAAGCTACGCAGACGCGAAGCTATCCAGAATCGCGAATCTACACAATTCCTCGGCGAACTTATTCCAATCCGGAAGCAAGATTGAAAGCGAAGCTGAACTCAACCACCATGGCGACGTTCGTACTTCACATACCATCAATCAAAGCAATTCAAAGTATTTCGAAGCCTGAATCATTCCATTGCAGATTTTCAAAACTTTGAAGGGGGTCTTGTTGACACTCTAAAAAAGACAAGATTCCTGACTGGCCTGAACAATGTCTAAACTTGTTGACATTTATAAAAGACAAGTGGTAGACAAGCTGATGACCAGATTTTACCCATCTCCGAGGGACAAATCAGCAACTTGAACTCTACTGATCCAGTGAAGCAGACAGTGAGCCCAGATTGTCTTTGAAGAGACCTAAGCAGGTCTAAGATGCTAGGTTAGCTTAACACTTAGCATCACATGAGCCCAAGGGGATAGCCTCACCTGAGAGGCTAAGTTTGTCCAACTTCGTCTTGAAGCTGTTCAAAGCTCTATCAGTGAGCTAACTTACAGCTTCGCCTGAAGCGCTTAGTTAACTCCACAGAGAGTTAGCTTCGCTCGAAGCCACATGCAACCGCGCAGAAGGATGGTCGGTAGCTTCGCCACAGATGTTTATCCATCTCCACTGAAGGGCTTTCTTCTGACTTCGCCAGATGCTCCTTCCAGCTCCGCTGCGAGCTCGACGCGGCAGCTCCGCTGTGGGTCTTTTATGGTCAACTTTGACTAATTAAATCTCCAGATGAGATTAAATCTATTTAAGATCAAGATCAAATCTAATCGTGATCAAATCTGAGATCAAATTTGGCAGCTATTTACCATAATCTCTTGACTCTCCTAAAATAAGTAAAAAGATCAGGAGAGATCTTTCAGTTATTTGGAAAGAATCAAAACAGATCAGGAGATCGACGCTATCTGCTATTCCTAGCTTCACAGAAGCTGATTCTAGCCTCGCGACAAGGCTACTTTCCAGATTTAAAATGATTGACTCAATCTATTTTCAGATTTTCAAGGGACAATTATACCCCTGCTCTCCCTATAAATAGCCCAACAGGGGTACATGAAAAAAAAAGAAGAAGCAGGCACAAGGCGCAGAGGCTGAAAAACAGAGAGAGATGGCTAAACAGAGACCTATTCTCTTGCTTCTAAGAATTCAGAGAACTGCTTTTCTAATCAGGGTGCTGATATCCTAAGATCTTCCTTCCTCTCAAGGAATCTCCAGAGCCAGGCGAGAAGAAATTCCCAAGCGGAGGCAGTTTGAGAAGTAACAAGAGGGTTCTACCAACCTTCTGTTCTCCGATTCCCCGAACCAGGCCAAAAGGGAATCCCATAGATCGCATCGTCAAAGGGACAAAGTGGTCACGCGCTGACCAGACTCCTATCGACACACTTCTCCAGAATCTCAGAGGAGATCTACTTGTAATTTTTTGTGTTACTTATAATTTAGCTCCTCGACCCCTTTTTTAAGTTTTCCCCTTTGCAAAATAAATGGAAAACAGCAATCTTTATTGGCTATTCTAGCACTAGCAAAGCATATAGAGTGTTCAATAAATCATCTCTTACTATTGAAGAATCTATGCATGTTAAATTTGAGGAATCTAATGCATTTGTTGAGAATGTTGTAGAGATTGACTCATTAGGTGAGGACATGGAAAAAATATCCTTGAAGGACTCACCCATCCAAGAAGATAAGCAAGAACCTAATGGTGAAGTTCAAAAGGATGAAGTGGAACCATCACAACCACTTCCTAAAGATTGGAGACACGCCTCAAATCATCCTAAAGATCTCATCATAGGTGATGTATCAAAGGGGGTAACCACTTGCTCCAAACTCCATGATTTGTGTGGGCATTATGCATTCATATCTCATTTTGAACCCAAAAACATCCTCGAACCTGAGGGTGACTCATATTGGTTGCTTGCTATGCAAGAAAAGCTCAATCAATTTGAGCGCAACCAAGTTTGGCATCTTGTTCCTAGACCCCATGATAGACCAACAATTGGTACTAAGTGGATTTTTAGGAACAAGTTGGATGAGTCAGGTAATGTTGTTAGGAATAAGGCTAGGTTAGTGGCCCAAGGTTACACTCAAGTTGAAGGAATCGACTTTGAGGAGACCTTTGCACCCGTAGCACGGCTAGAAGCCATACGGATCACACTAGCTTATGCATCCTATAAAAATTTTAAACTTTTTCAAATGGATGTAAAAAGTGCATTTTTAAATGATTTTATTGATGAGGAAGTATATGTTGAACAACCCCCTGGTTTTGTGGATCATATACATCTAAATTTTGTTTTCAAACTAGATAAAGCATTGTATGGTTTAAAACAAGCTCCAAGAGCTTGGTATGAAAGGCTTTCTAGTTTTCTTCTATTAAATGATTTTGTTAAAGGCAAAGTAGACACCACATTATTTACTAAACATGTTGGTAGTGACATTCTTATAGTACAAATATATGTTGATGATATAATCTTTGGTTCTACTAGTGAATTACTTTGCAAGGAGTTTGAACAATGTATGCAATGTGAATTTGAGATGTCATTGATGGGTGAATTGAACTATTTTCTTGGACTCCAAATCAAGCAAATGTGTGATGGGATCTTCATAAGTCAAGCCAAGTACTCTAAGGAACTCGTAAAGAAATTTGGACTTGAAGAATCAAAAATTTGCAACACTCCCTTGGCTACCACCACCAAGCTTGACAAGGATGACCAAGGTAAGAGTGTTGACATAAAATTATATAGAAGCATGATTGGTAGTTTGTTGTATTTAACGGCTAGTAGGCCGGATATTATGTTTAGTGTGTGTCTTTGTGCTAGATTCTAATCAAGTCCCAAAGAATCCCACTTAATTGCGGTAAAACGCATTATTCATCATATTAAGGGCACTATTGGAATGAGTCTATGATATCCGAAGACCGGACAATTCTCAATGACGAGTTTTTCGGATGCCGACTATGCGGGTTGTAGAGTGGATAGGAAGAGTACTAGTGAAATATGTCAATTTCTTGATAATTGTCTTGTTTCATAGTCTTCCAAGAAACAAAATTCGGCAGCCCTCTCAACCGCCGAGCGTAGTATGTTGTGGAGGGGCATATTGTGCTCAAGTCCTTTGGATGAAACATACTCTCCTTGATTATGATCTGCATTATGACCATATCAAAATATTTTGTGATAATACTAGTATAATTCATATAACTAAGAATGCAAATCAACATAGTAAGACCAAGCACATTGAGATTAGATATCACTTTCGTAGAGATCATTTTGAGAAAGGTGATATTGTTATTGATTATGTTTCTACTGATTTTCAACTTGCCGATATTTTCACTAAACCACTTGACTTCAATAGATTTTCTTTTATATGTGATGAACTAAATGTTTGTGTTGTTAACTAAAGGAGTTTTCTTACTATCATATCCCTTTTTGATGTATGACAAAAAGGGGGAGAAATATACTTGTTTATTTGTTTAATATAGCATTATTTGAGGGGGAGTTTTTACCTCCCTTCTATATCTTATGTTATAGCCTATATGTTTTGTCATCATCAAAAAGGGGGAGATTGTTGGCCCAAAGGTTACACTCTCCATTTATATACGTTTTGATGATGACAAAACATATAAAAGTTATTTGATACTAATAAAGATTCTAGAATGAATTTCAGGTTTGTACAAGTCTTGATGGCTTTAGATTTCTAAAAGCATGTTGCAAAATTGATGGCGCTACGAGCATGTTGTAAGGTTGATGGCGCAAGGGGACTCTTTCATATGAGAGGAGGCTCTAGCTCAGCAACACGGTTCAGAGACACCTTCCTATATAGTTTTATTTTTGTTAGTTTGTTAAAAGATAGTATATAGTGTTGAAGCTCAATTTTCCCACACACACAAAATTGCACGTGTTTTCAAAAGATTATTTTTGTCTCTTACGTAAAATACTTTAATAAACCTATTTCAGTATTTGCAAACTCAGTTTATTGTATTTTACAAAGTCTTGACAATAATCATTTTTGAAAACAAACATATCTATAAAACATTTCTCTTCAAAATTTCTGTTTTGACCTGTTGCGGTCGACCGAACGGTCGACCGGCTCTATTACATGTCAGAACGGTCGACCGCGCGGTCGACCACCGGTCTGACCGTTGGGTGCGTGCATGTATGCACGTTATCTGGTCGACCGGGCGGTCGACCGTACCCCATGTCGGGCGACCAGACGGTCGACCGACTGACTGCACCCAACTCTCTGTTTGGGATGGTCGACCGGGCGGTTGACCGGAGCCTGCCAAAGATCAAAAGTTTTTGAAAACCGGTCGACCGGTCGGTCGACCGTGAGTGCTTTTTCTACCAAATGGCTAGTTTTTTAAACATGTTTTAAAACGTGTTTTTAATCTCAAAATGTGGTTTTAGGCTGGTTTTGGGTCTTATCCTTCCTAATTAGTCAAAATTAATATCTACCCTTTAATCCCTACCTATATCCTATAAATAGGGGTGGATGGGGTTGAGGAGAATTACAACAACATTTGCAAAGAAATCAAAGTTTGAGTATTTTTGAAAGAAGTTTTTATTCTCAGTTTTTGTGCTCTAATCTCTGATTTTTCTCTGAAGTTTTTGAATCAATCTCTTTTCTACTTTGTTTTATTTTTCACTTACAAACTTTGAGCTTCAATCCTATATATTATTCTCTAGGGTTTTGTAAAGAAAAGTTTTTCAAAAGAGAGTTTGTGGTCTTTTGATCACCAAGTGATTATTGTACTTGTGGCTCCACTACCTCTAGACTAGAGGAGTGTGATTGAGTAGTTGGGTACTCCCTAGTGGTTGTAATCCTTTGTGGAATTTCTAGTGGATCGAAAATCCTTCTGGGTGAAGACGGGGACGTAAAGCTGGGTGCTCAAATGTCGAAACAAATCTCTGTGTTTGCGATTGGTTTACTTATGTTGTTTACTTTCTATTCATTCATTCTTACATTATCGATCTATACTTTCCCAACAAAATTGCATTGCGTACCTCAAACTCTTATTTAGAGGAATCACGAGGAAGGATTTCAGAGCTCTTCACGGGGTATTCAGCTTCTAATCTTGCTTTGAGTGATCGTTGCATCATCTCATTTTTAAATTAGTGCATTGATTAGCATAATCACCTATTCACCCCCTCTAGGTGATTTCATACACAACTCCTCTCTCTAACAATACAACCTTTACACAAGAGGCAAGGCACAACACAAATCACCTCTACACTTAGGGATGGGCACTTAGCCAAACAACTATCAACCTCACACAAGAGGGATAAGGCTCAAAGTCACAACTCCAACAATCACCTCTTCTCTAAGAGGGATACTAATACAACCTCTACAATCATCTCTCACTAGAGGGATAACAACACAATCACCTCTCACTAGCGGGATATCACAAAGTAAGGAGGGTTTACAACTCTTGGTGATATCAACAACCACAAATCAATTTTCCCACAAAATAGTTTCTAATAGATAGGATAGATAGATAAGCTCAAGTGTGAGAAAATGAGGAGTTTGGAAATCAAAATCACAAAGAAGAACTCTTGGGTAAAACTCTACATTGAAATATAAATGAAGATCAAAACAACTCCCAAAAGACTTCTTCTTTTGTTGATTTTTCCAACCCTTTAAAACAAATAAAGATTGATCTTTTAAACTCAAAAACTCTTTTAAAACTTGTAGCTAAAACACTTAAGAAGATTAGGATTTTTGCTCTTAAAATTGTTATCTAAAACAGCCCAAAGAAGTGAGTATTTATAGCCCAAAAACAAAACTGCCCGTTGGCAGCGGCAAAGGGCAATTTTGCCCTTCCGGTCGACCGGGCATTTTTATGATCGTTGAGCCACCGGTCGACCGGCCGGTAAAACAGATAGCAGAGCTCTCTGCCGGTCGACCGGGCGGTCGACTGGGGCCATTTTCAGAGAGCAGAAGCTCTCTGGCGGTCGATCGGCCTTTCAGCCAAAACACTTGTACACGTTTGTGCACGTCGGTCAACCGGACAAGTCGACCGACTTCAGCCTCGGTCGACCGTCCGGTCGACTGGCAGAAGGCTAGGTCAAATTTTTAGGGATAAAAACTTAGGTATTTTAACTTCCATAAAATCGCATAAAATCACATAAATTTCACAAAAATATGTTCTTATAAGATATTTGAAATACAAATATGTGTGACAAAAATTCAACACATATTATAAACAATTTGAACTATTTTTGTGATATTGAAATTTGGTTTAAATACAAAATCGGTATTTTCCAAACTTAAATTTTTGAAATGGAAAACTGTTTTCAACTTATGTAAATACAAAAACATGATATTGAAACAACTTTGAAGCATATTGTATATGGATAAAATCCAATATATATATAAAGATTTATATCTATGTTTTTGACTAGAAATCCAAAATCGGTTAAAGCGAAAAACCAAAACCAAAATAAACTTAAAGCATGTGTGTGTATTGTGAACTTGAGCATATCAACACCATCTAATCTTTACAATAAGATCTAAACAATTTAAACTAAACAAACTGAAGTCTTTTTGTAGAACTCCTTCTCCAAGTAGACTCGATCGAAACACGATTCACCGATCTTTACTCCAATCGAGTACTAGATGCGATCTTGACGCTCGAGCTCTTGAATCAACATATGAAAGCTCCAAAATATCTTTGTTGAAGCTAATCACCTACTAATATCTTGATCAAATATTTGTAACAAAATATCACAAGATTATTAGTAAACTATAACTACATGAGTTAATCATCATCAAAACTAGAGTGAAGGGCCACTGGGCCAACAATCTCCCCCTTTTTGATGATGACAAAACTCATGGAGTTATATATGCATGGATTAAAGTTATGCTTCATAGAAGCTCCCCCTTAACTCATGCATAGCAATAACCATAAAGATATGCAATGAATGCTCAACATAAACATGCACAAGTGAAGAATGCTTCTCCCCTTTTGCATAAATAAAAACATATATGTTCGATATCAATTGTAAAAATAAACATGCATATATGATATCAATTGTAAGTAAACATGCATATAAACTCAAAAACATTCTTCGAATTTCTCTCCCCCTTTTTGTCAATCATCAACAAAGAGGTGAAAACAAATCAAACAATAAAGATATATATATATATATATATATATATATATATATATATATATATATATATATATATATATATATATATATATATATATATATATATATATATATATATATATTCATGAAGAGGAGATGTGAAGCTCCTACTACACATGTGTACTACATACTAAAGAAAGGTCAATCACTTCAATATGATATACACTCAACATGAATTTATATATAGAAAAGATGTTAAGCTTCCTTGCATATAAGCAATACAAATCAAAACGTTATGATACCAATTGAAAAATATATCAATTTAGGATGAAGGTATACGTTGAAACATCATGATACCAATTTATGATACCAATTGAAAGTAAACAAAAATTTTGAGATACTAAAAGATACCAATGTGAAAATAGCTTGATACCAATTTAAAAAAATCTTGTAAATTTTGATACCAATAGAAAATGACGTATTGTATATTTTTGATACCAATTGAAATATATATATATATATATATATATATATATATATATATATATATATATATATATATATATATATATAGGAAATCTTGATACCAATTGAAAATAACAATCAATTTTAAGTAACTTGATACCAAAAAAAAAATGTCTTGTAAGTTTTTGATACCAATTGAAAGCAAAAACCAAATTGGTTTAGGTAAGCATAACTTATATCGATATAGATACCAATGTAAAATGAAACATGATATCAATATTGAAAATGTTAGCATATACCAAAACAAAGTATTTTTCATCATAAAGAATGAGAGTAAGATATCAATTGAAAATGAAATCTATTGAAAAGATACCAATTTGAAAGATAAAACATGAATTTTCTCCCCCTTTATGAAATACCAATAAAAATAATGCATAAGCTTGTATAAGATACCAATTGAAAAATAATTGACATTGAGGAGTAAATCTAGCTTAACATAAACAAAATTTGTGCTTTAAGATGTAAAGATATAGTAAGCACAATCAAATCGCATATATATGTATGAAAATGTAAATACCAATCGAAATTGATACTATTTGAAGTTTGAAGCATATATATATATATATATATATATATATATATATATATATATATATATATATATATATAGAAAAACAAAATATGAGTATACAAACATAAAAATATCAATTGAGATACCAATTGAAAATATAATGAGGATCAAGTATATAACTCATAAATACCTCCCTTTCATGCACAAGTTTAAAAAGATTTTCAATTAGGCTTACAAGGCATGGTCGCCCATCCGTCCGCCCTTCGATGGAAGGGGTTTTCAAGAAAATAGGATTTTGAAAATAATTTTAACAAGTTTGAAAACTCTTCCAAAATGAAGAAATACGCAACTAGTTTTATGATAATCTTGAAAACTAGTACGAAATCCTTCAAGTAAGGAATAAAACATGAATATTTTTCATGAAAAACATGTAAGTCACACGATCATCGACACTCAAAGTCTATAAAGCATATATAAAGCTGATGAAAATAAAAATTATGAGTAAACAGTAATAATGTGAGTGTAAGAATCATGTAATCACAAAATCATGAGAATAGGCAATTAAGCTCAATATGAAATTCCTTTATAAACATGAAAAACATGCAAATCTAATTTTCAAAAAAAATAATACTAACCCCAAGGCATATGTATGTTTTGTCTAAATCTAAAGTATACATACACATCCCTAAACACAAATGAGTCCACAATAGAAATTTGCATGAAAAGCAAATGACTCAAGGGTATGCATGTATGTCAATAGCTTTGACAAAATTAACATATACATGAAGCTAAACATATGAAAACATGTACAAAATGAGACTACAAGTTTGAAATGTACTAATCATCAAAACTAGGCTATACTAGTACATCTAATGGGTACAAATGAGCAATTAAGTACAAACATGTAATAATCAATTTGTGGCTCACTAGTTGTACAAGTATATACACAAGTTTTAATAAAAGTTTACTTTTAAGCATGTAATCAATATATGAAGCATAAAACAAATAAACCAATATGATCATTAGGCTAACTGCACATGTTTTACCGATATGATATACACAATAGTTAAACTAAAGTGAGAACACAAAAATAATAATCCATATAAACATGGGTGTATCTCAAATACTATATGTGTATGTCATAAGTCTAATTATCATGGCATATAGCATAATGAGCATTAAAACATGACATGTTAAAAAATCAATAATGAAAGCATGTAAATTAAATGGGAGTTAGAGATTGTTACCAAAACCAAGAGGGTTCATCTCTATATCTCCAAACCATGGTGGTCCTCCCACCAAACTCCCCTTGAAAGTGATGCATCTAAAATTGTCACCGTTTAGCTCAGAACGCATTCACCTCTGAAAAACACCTAGAGGGGGGGTGAATAGGTGTAAGTGCTAATCTAAGAAACTTAATGCAAACTAAGTGCGCTAAATGCGGAAGCTAATGCAAATTATGCACAAACTAATACAATTCAACAAGTGTAGCCGAATTCCCCTTGCGAGGCTCTGGACTAACTCCCCTTGATTCCCCTTGAAATGGGTTGAGGTGCTATGTGAAGCTCTTGATGGATGAGTATAAGTTAGGCACACACACACAAGCAATCCAAGCAATATGAAATACACACAATCAAGCCAAGCATATAAGAATGAATTGCAATATAAAAGATGCAAGGCAACACAAGCAATGTATAAGATATGAATGAATCAATGCTCAACACAAGCAAGTATGATATGATGATGAGTATGATGCTTTGCACAATAATAAGAGAGAGAGTTAGAGAGACAATGGATCAAAACGCAAACACCAAGATTTGTTTCGAGGTTCGAGCACCTTGCTCTACATCCCCGCCTACACCACCGTGTAGGATTTCCACTATCTCAACTCCCACCGAGGGAACCTCCACCGAGGAGGATTTCTTACAACTCTAGGAGTACCAAACTCCTCTCTCAAACAACCACCTCACAACTGAGGGGTAGGGCCCGTAGCCAATACAACAACCAACACCTCTACCGAAGAGGCTCACAACCAATCTCAATCACCTCACACTTGAGGGATACAAACCAATCACCCGATCACCTCTACCTAAGAGGGATACAACAAGAATAAGGGTGTACAACTTAGAGGTTACAAACAACAACCTCAAAACTCTCTCTTTCTTTCTTTTTCCACAAAACAAAGATCCTAATAGTTTAGGATAGTATGATATAGCTCAAGTGTGGAATCAAAGTGTTTTTGGAAACAAGCAACAAAGAAAAACTACTTGGGAAATCTCTTGTATATGATAGAAAATGAAATACCAAATCAAAATCCCAAAACCTAGTTTTCTTTGATTTTCCAAAACCCAAAACAAATAAAGATGAGAAGTTTTAAAGCCCCAAAAACTCTTTTTAAAACTCTTTTAAATACTTCAGAAAACTGAAAATTTTTCTCTTAGAAAACTTGGCAAAAATCCCCAAAGAGATGGGGTTTATATAGCCCCTATACAAAACTAGCCGTTAGGCTGATGTGGCAGCCTGACAGGCCACCGGTCGACCGGTCCGGTCGACCGCCAACGGTCAGAATTATGACCGTTGGGCAACTGCGGTCGACCGGCCCGGTCGACCCAGAAAACCCGAGAGCAGAGCTCTCAACTCGGTCGACCGTCCCGGTCGACCGTGTCTGTGCCTAACAGACGTGCACGTCTGTGCACGTCGGTCAACCCGAACGGTCGACCGGCCCTTGGTGCGGTCGACCGTCAGGGTCGACCGACCAGCCTGTCAGCACAAAAACAAGGTCAGAAAATTTGGAAAAATATTTTCTAAAAAATCTTTTATCTCTTTTAAAAATACCATAAAAATTGTTTTATCATTTTATATTGAAACTCAAACAAGTGATAAAAATTTCAAGACAATATATCAACATATCAATTCATTTTTGTGTCTTGCCAATTTTATCAAAAACAAAACTTGTATTTTTATCAAACTTGATTTTTCAATAGGAAATCTGATTTTCCTAAAAACTTATAGAAATACAAAAACATGATATTTGAACATTATTAAGCATGATGCATATGGACATAGGTCTAATACACATTCAACAAATATATCATAGTTTTTGTCTTTAATTACAAAAATATGTTTTATACCAAAACATAAAACTACATGAATAGGTATGTCAAACTAAGTTTGTATAAGTCATATAAGCATGTATGTATATAGAGCACATCTAATATACATATAAAACATGTAAACTTATTTTGATCAAACTATTCATGAAAACTCATATCGGTTAAACTAAAAACCGAAAAACCAATATCCAAACATGTGTGTGTTTTGTGCACTTGAGCATATCAACTATACTAAGCTTTACAAATGGATCTAAAACTCTATCTAAACTAGGATACCTAAGTCTTCTTGTCGATCTTCCATCTTCAAGTAGACTCGATCCCAAACGCGTGATCCTCCAAGTGCAAAGGTATGATCTTTAAGCTTTGGCACCGGAATCAACATGGAAAGCTTCTAAACTCCTTGTTGAAGCTAATCACCAACTAATATCCTGTTAATGATCTGAAACTTAGAAACACAAGAATATTAGTAAACATAACTACATGAGTTGATCATCATCAAAACTAGAGTAGAAGGCCATTGGGCCAACAACCTCAAGGCACCAATTCTCTCACGTCAAGCGAGAGCCCACACCTACATCAAATAAAATAAGAGTGGCTTTTGGTACCCATACTCTATTGGGTTCATGGGGGTTAGCTCCTTTCCTAACCCAAACAAACTTATTTACAAAATTTGAATCATGTATCCTATCATAACAAAATTTTGCAAGATGGCCCTTACGTCCACAATGTGTACAGGTGTATACTTGAGCATACTTTGAATCATCTGTGTGAACATGAGAAGCATGTGTATGCCGTGTATAGTGTGCATGTTGGCCCAAAAGGTTACACTCTCTATTTATTTTAGTTTTGATGATAACAAAACACATAGAAGCTATTTGGTACTAATAAGTTGTTTTAGAATGAGTTTCAGGTTTGTACTAGTGTTGATGGCTTTTCAACATATTGCAAGGATAATGGCGCTAAAAGCATGTTGATAGGTATATGGCGCAAGAGGACGTTTTCATAGGAGAGGAGGTTCTAACTTGGCATAACGCGGCTCGGAAACTTCTTTTCTATTTTTAGTTTGTTAAAGGATAGTGTATAGTGTTGAAGCTCAATATTCCCCACACACAAGATTTTGCACATAATTTTCAAAAAATATTTTTCCTTTATATAAAACCTATTTTAATATTTGCAAACTCTGTTTTATGTAGTGTACTAAGTCTTCATCAAAACTATTTTTGAAAATTAATTAGATCTTCAAAATCATTCTGAAAAATAGTCTGTTTTGACCTGTCGCGGTCGACCAGACGGTTGACCGGCTCTGTTTCAGGTCAGAACGGTCGACCGGGCGGTCGACCGCACTTCTGACCGTTTGGGTGCGTGCATGTGTGAACGTTTCCCGGTCGACCGGGCGGTCGATCGGACCCCATGTCGGTCAACCGAGCTTCGGACGACTGAAAGCACCTTAGTCTCTGTTTGGGACGGTCGACCGGGCGGTCGACCGTGGGCTGGCAACGGTCAATTTTTTTTGAAAACTGGTCGACCGGCCGGTCGACCGTGAGCTATTTTTCAGCCTTAACGGCTAGTTTTTTAACACGTTTTAAAACGTGTTTTTCTTCTCCAAACGAGTTTTTGGGCTGGATTTGGGTCTAATCTTTCCTAATTATTCATTATATTAGTTTACCTTTTGGTCCCTACATTTATCCTATAAATAGGGATGATTAGGGTTGAGAAAGATACAACAATTTTTGCAAAAGAAATCAAAGTTGAGTCTATTCAAAAGAAGTTTTTGCTCTCAGTTTTTGTGCTCAAAATTCTCTCTTTTCTCTGAAATTTTTGATTCAAAACTCTCTTCAACTTTGTTTTATTTTTCACTTACAAAACTTGAGCTTCAATCCTATACATTATTCTTTAGGGTTTTTGTAAGGGAAAAAGTTTTTCAAAAGAGAGTTTGTGGTCTTTTGATCACCGAGATATTATTGTATTTGTGGCTCCACTACCTCTGAACTAGAGGAGTGTGATTGTGGAGTTGGGTACTCCCTTGTGGTTGTAATCCTTTATGGAAGTTATAGTGGTTCGAAAATCCTTCTGGGTGAAGGCGGGGACGTAGAGCTGGGTGCTCGAACCTCGAAACAAATCTCTGTGTTTGCGATTGGTTTACTTGCTTTATTTACTTGCTTTCCATTCATTATTATATTGTCGATCAATACTCTCACAACAAGATTGCATTGCGCACCTCAAACTCTTATTTAGAGGAATCACGAGGAAAGAGTTCAGAGCCCTTCACGGGGTATTCGGCTTCTAATCTTGTTTCGGGTGATCGTTGCATCATATCATTTTAAATTTGTGCATTGATTAGCATTATCACCTATTCACCTCCCCTCTAGGTGATTTCAGTGCATGCATTGAGGAGCATGTTTCTTACGAAACATGGATTCCAACTGTGTGTGGTTCGTGGCACAATGGCTCAAAGTGGAGCCCAAACAATCAACACTCTTCTTTAACATGGATATATCATTTTCAATAATGGAAGAAGAGGTGAAGCATGCAATAGGTATGCTAGATGATGAAGCTACACTTGCATGGCAAACATAAGTATCTAAATCATTATTCAAAGAAATATTTTCATTAGAAATCAAATCCAATTTCTTTGAAATAAAAATAATTTTGTTTTTCAAAGAATCATTTTCTTTTAAAGCAAAAATAAGTTTTGAAGATAGAACTTCATTTTTCTTTAAAACTTTATCACAATCATTTTTACTTTTTAAGATTTTGTTTTCATTTAGGGCAAGATCAAGTTGGGATTTCAATGAGTCCCTTTCATTAGAAATTTCAACTTTTTCTTGCAAAGCCAAATTAAGTTTTGAAAACAAATCCTTAGTTTCTTCTTTTAATGCAAAACTTTTCTTTTTCAGGAGTTGGTATTTTTCTAATAATTTTCACAAACAATAGATAGTTCTTCATTTAATGCATCGGCATCAATATGATCATCATCGGAAGAACTAGCACTATCATCTAGTTGAGTTTCCGAATGTATCTCAAGGGAGTCATTCCCTTGGACCATGTAGCAATGTTGTTCGGATTCTCCTCCACTAGATTCTTCCTCCACATATTTCGTCGTTCGTAGCGCGGGAGAGGTCAAGGTGTTGCACACTGCAAGGCGGAATCATAATGAGAAACTATACACAAATATTCTTTGCTTAAAGTGCTTCTAATTGCCTCAAGGGCCTGTGCATTGGCCTTTATATGCTTGCTATTACCAAGATAAGATTTCTTGGTAGCGGCAAGGAAAACATGCAATCCTAGGGTTTTTAGGTACATACTCATCCTATGCTTCCACATAACGATGTTAAAAACATCAAACATGGGAGGTGCAAGGTAATCCATGAGTGTGTGTAAACAAGTATGTGTTCAAATGCAAATACTAGATTAGCAAACAAGGATATCACTCCTAGGTGGTAAAACCTAATATCAGAAGCGTAGGCTTTGATACCAATTGAAAGTACACCTAGAGGGGGGTGAATAGGTGTAAGGCTAATCTAATGACAAATAATGCAGAATTAAAATAAATTGCAACACACTTAGTGTAACCAAAGAGTGTAGCCGAATTCCCGGTGAAGGGCTCTGGACTAACTCCTCTTGATTCCTCTGAATAAGAGTTGAGGTGCTATATGAAGCTCTCTTGGTTTAACACAAGTATGGAACACAATCAAACTCAAGCATATAAATGATATGAATAATATGATGCAATGCACAATGAGAGAGAGTTAAGAGATAGTGGATCAATCGCTAACAATAAGATATGTTTCAAGGTTCGAGCCACTGCTCTACGTCCTCACCTTCACACAGAAGGATTTCCACTATAGTGCCCACACAGGAAACCTCCACTGAGGATTTGGGTAATACAAATCGGGAGTACACAACTCCTCTCTCTGATAATACAATCTCTATAGAAGAGGCAAGGCACAACACAAATAACCTCTACACTTAGAGGGATGGGCACTTAGCCAAACAACTATCAACCTTACACAAGAGGGATAAGGCTCAAAACCATAACTCCAACAATCACCTCTTCACTAAGAGGGATACTAATACAACCTCCACAATCACCTCTCACTAGAGGGATATCACAAAGTAAGGAGGGTTTACAACTCTTTGTGGTATCAACAACCACAAACCAATTTTCCCACAAAATAGATCCTAATAGATAGGATAGATAGATAAGCTCAAGTGTGAGAAAATAAAGAGTTTGAAAATCAAAATCACAAAGAAAAACTCTTGGGAAAAACTCTAAATTAAAATATAAATGAAGATCAAAACAACTCCCAAAAGACTTCTCCTTTTCTTGATTTTTCCAACCCTTTAAAACAAATAAAGATTGATCTTTTAAACCCAAAAACTCTTTTAAAATTTGTAGGTAAAACACTTAAGAAGATCAGGATTTTTGCTCTTAACATTGTTATCTAAAATAGCCCAAAGAAGTGGGTATTTATAGCCCAAAAATAAATCTGCCCATTGGTAGCTACAAAGGGAAATTTTGCCCTTTCGGTCGACCGGGCGGTCGACCGACCAATGGACATTTTTATGACCGTCGAGCCACCGGTCGACCGGGACTTGAAAACAGAGAGAAGAGCTCTTTGCCGGTCGACCGGGGCCATTTCTAGAGAGCAGAAGCTCTCTGGCAGTCGACTGACCCGGTCGACTGGCCTTCCAGCCAAAACACCCGTGCACATTTGTGCACGTCAATCGATCGGACCGGTCGACCGACTTCTGCCTCGGTGGACCTTCTGGTCGACCGGCAGAAGGCTAGGTCAAATTTTTAGGGATAAAAACTTAGGTATTTTAACTTCCATAAAATCCCATAAAATCACATAAATTTCACAAAAATATGTTCTTGTAAGATCTTTGAAATACAAATATGTATGACAAAAATTCAACACATATTATAAACAATTTGAACTATTTTTGTGATATTGAAATTTGGCTTAAATACAAAATTGGTATTTTCTATAACTTAGATTTTTGAAATGGAAAACCGTTTTCTCTAAAACTTATGTAAATACAAAAACATGATATTTAAACAACTTTGAAGCATATTGTATCTGGATAAAATCCAATAAATATATAAAGATTTATATCTATGTTTTTGACTAGAAATCCAAAATCGGTTAAACCGAAAAACGAAAACCAAAATAAACTTAAAACATGTGTGTGTATTGTGAACTTGAGCATATCAACACTATCTAATCTTTACAATAAGATCTAAACAATCTAAACTAAACAAACCGAGGTCTTCTTGTAGAACTCCTTCTCCTAGTAGACTCGATCCAAACACGATCCACCGAGCTTGACTCCAACTGAGTACTAGATGCGATCTTGACGTTCGAGCTCTTGAATCAACATATGAAAGCTCTAAAATACCTTTGTTGAAGCTAATCACCTACTAATATCTTGATCAAATATCTGAAACTAAATATCACAGGATTATTGGTAAATTATAACTACATGAGTTAATCATCATCAAAACTAGAGTGAAGGGCCACTGGGCCAACAGTCCACTGAGGCAATACCCTAGCAGAAGGTAGTTCGCGTAGACTACCGCCCCCAGGTGCTTCCCGTGCTTCAATCTCTTGGCCAGATTCGCCACGGCATTGACCGCTATTGCTGCATCTCAAGCTTGATGGTAAACTTTTGCCGATTATGGCGGCGAGGTCACCGGAGGAGTCGCGGGCCATGGTTGTGATCTTGCCAATGTTGCTGAATTCTCATTGGTGTTGGGCATGGTCCCCATGAAGTCGATCTCGAGTTCCCTTTCCTTCAAAGGCCGCCAAGGGTGGTCGCTTGGGGGGAGGCAATCGCTATAGTGGAGCGGGTAGTCGTCGTTGATGAGGAGATGACCGTACGGTGCCGACCAGTGATCACCACCAATGTCGTGGAGAGAGGTCTGAAGAAGGTGGCGGTGGCGGCGTGAGTGGAGGAGCGCGAGAGAGGAGGAGAGGCCATTTTAGGAGTTGATAATGAAGCCTGGAGAGCACAGGAACGGCTATTGATTTTGATTTTGATTTTACTTTGTATTGGATTGAGAAGCAAAAAATAAAACCCTAGATGAAAGGGGGTAAAACCCTAGATTTTATGTTGTGATCAGGACGAGGATCTCACTTGTCCGCGGGGAATGTGACAGGCTCGACCCGAGCTTTTATAAGCCCTGGCCTGAGCTTGTAATTTTCTAGAGCATGAGCCCACCTCATTTAAATAAATAAATCTTAGTAGGATGTATATATTTAAATTTAGGGAAAATTGCTTATAGGTTCCCAGGGAGATTGGTTTGTGTCAAAAACTCCCTGGCGAAAAAACTTGTGTTAAAAAGTCCTTTGACCCAATTTTCTGTTTTCTCCGATCCCTCTCCCCACTACATGGGCATATGCCCTCAAATGTATTTTCATATTGTCATTGTTACCCTTGCTGACGTGTCCCTTTTCTAACGAAAAGTAACATGTGCTTACTCTTTGACAGCTGCAGGGCCAATTATCTGTCAACTTTTCTAATTATTTGTCCACCCAACGCTGAGTCAGCATATTTTGAATTTTAAATGGATTTTTTTTCAGCGATGTGACGTAGTAGGAGCATTTAATTTTATTTACCCGATTTTTCTGATAATTGAACATTTTCATCCTTAACCTATTTCCCTTTCAATTTTATTGATGGAGAATATTGATAAATAATGTAATTGGAGGGAAAAGAAGTGATTAGATAGGAAATATGGTGGAGAAAAAATTGGTTATATAATAAGTGGTGATATAACTTCTTTTTTCTCTCATCTCAATTGTATCTCAATTGTGTCTCTTATATCTTCTATTATATCACAACCATCCAAAATTGATGGATTCATTTTCATCTGGAAATGAATCATCACCAGATTAACAAGAAGATGATTTTTTTCTTGTTTTGTATTATTACCTCTCCGGATGGAGAAGAAACGTGTTTGAGGCTGCAGCCTGGTCAAGGCATTTCTGCATTCAAGATGGAAGTATCAAACACCTTTGATCTTCCTGCGCAACAATTAAACTTTGCTTATAAACTTGAGCAACAACCCAACGTGGTCTTTGTGCTGAACACCGATCAAGATGTTCAATTCTTGTTTGAAGTTTCCCGGGCTTATAATTGCAGAGTTGTGAAAGTCATGGTAAGGGCTGCAGCTCACGGCGCTTCGTCATGTAGGATCTGTACCCAAGCAGACAAAAAGTAAGTTTTTGTTCATTATTGAAGTTTCTGTCTACAAACATATGTTTCTGTTCACAAATTTAAGTTTCTGTCCTCGATTTTAGATTTTTGTTCATAATTTCAGTTTTTGTCCACGGTTTTAGGTTATTGTCCACAATTTTAAGTTTTTGTCCACTTTATTAAGTTTTTATCCACAATTTTACGTTTCTGTTCAATATATTAACTATTTGTCTACCAATTCACGACTTTGTTTCTGTTAGTGTTCCCAACATTGGTGAAGATGTTTGGTTAGCCGAAGATATTGTGAATGACACCATCCGTATCCTTGCTTGGTGGCATGATTCTATTCGTGGTGCAAGGCAACAATTTAATAGCATGAAAGAAGTGAGGCTCGCACTGATATACTATGCTATTGCTAAGAAATTTATTTATAAATTTATGAAAAAAGATAAAAAAAGGATCACTGTGGAATACTTAAAGAAGCAAGACATTGGCTGCACTTGGAGGTTCCACGCATCACCGATCACACACAACATTAGGTTTGCTATTAAAACCTTCAGTCATGTGCACACGTGGTGGAGACATGGGTACTGATGGGCACCGGAGAGCATCGAGGAAATTTGTAGCATCTATCCTGCAGAATATGCTCAAGCACCATCCCACATACAGAGCATATGATGCTAGAAAAGATTTCAAAGCTCAATTTGGAGTGTTGCTCAAGTACCACAAGGTTTGGTGGGGAAAGGAATTGGCACAGAACGAGCTTTATAGACTGGCAAGACACTCTTATGACTCCCTGCGGTGGTACATGTTTTCTTAATTTTGTCGACTCCTATATTTCTGTCCAAATTTATATATTATGTGCATCTAAACTAATGTATGTCCACTTTTCTTGTTTTCTGTCCACTTGAACTAATTTTCTGTATCGGTCAAGTACGAGTAGAAGGTATTGGAGACGAACTGGGTTAGCTTCGTTTCTCTTGAGAGTGAAAACGGTCGGTTTATAAGACTCTATATTGCTTATGCTCCTTGCATAGAAGGTTATCTTACCAGTTGTAGACCTTTGATTTTTTTTTTTTTGGATCATTACAAGGGTACACTTTTGGCCCCACAGCTTACGATGATAACGAATTATTCTCACTAGCCTTTTGCGCGTGACATTGAAAACGAGGACAAGTGGAATTGATTTATTAGTGGATTGTGGAAGATGTTGTATGAAGTACCCGAACCGTATGCTCCACCACACCAACTGGTGTTCATGTCCGATGTTGACAAGGGGCTTGGAAGTAACATTGAATGATATTTTTCTGGTGCGTTGTACTCTCGTTGTGTGTTCCATCTCATGAAAAATTACAGGAACAGTTGTAAAAAAAAAAACTTGAGGTTAAATTTGCATACTTCCTAGGAATTAACAAAAATGTTACAGTTGGCGGCTTACAAGTACAGTGTTGAAGATTACAATACACGAGTGGAGAAAATCAATAAGAGGTCCGTACCTGCGTGCCATTTGCTTTTGTCTTATGAACCAAAAACTTGGGCCAACGCATTCTTCCCGGGAGTGAGGTATGTGGTATGGACATGTGATTTCTAATTGTGTGGAGTCATATAAATATCTGGATACGGTGAAGCTAGGTTTCTTCTTGTGGTACAAATGGTTAACCACATACGCGTTCAAATCATGGATCTTATGAACACCAGAAGGCAGAGGCTGAGGAATGGGCCACTGTTCTTTACCCTGAACCACAAAAGATTTTGAACAAAAACATGTTAGAATCTTTTTTCCTTCATGTAATAATGGCAGACGATGATGTGTATGAGGTCTTCGACTGCCGTACAGTTGCAGTATGACCTACACTGCGCTCTTGTACTTGCCGGAAATGGAACGTTATCTGCATCTCATGTAGACATGCTTGTGCCATCATTCGGTTCATGCAGCACAGCGTAATGAATTATTTAGATTACATGAAGGTGGAGATATTTAAGCGAACTTATGCCCCAAAGCTATATCCTATTCCCGATTTTGACAAGCCAAATGTATCATTCTCCAATATTCTGTCAACTTTAGTATGTTTATGTCCATTTTTTTGACATTATGTCCACATTTCCAGATATTTGTCCACATTTATGAATATATGTCCAAATTTAGTAGTATATGTCCACATTTCAGATTATATCTCCACATTATGAAGTATATGTCCAAATTATTATTCAATATTTATACTTTGGTACTAACTTATGTCTCTCACAGGTAACAGAGGAGACTCTACAAATAAGACCTCCAGTAATGAAAAGGCGTTGTAGGAGAAAGAAGACAAAGCAAATCAACAATCGATTTGTGACGCGCCCGGTTGTGTGCAGTAGATGCCAAAAATATGGTCACAATCGACGTACTTGCAACGATGGGATAGATGAGGAAATAATGGACCCTGCTGTGGTGGATGAGGATATCAGTACTCCTAGTTAGAAATCAAATTGGAGATATGAGATTTTCCATTTTTTTTTTAATCTAAAAATTTTGGACTATATGTCCACCTTTTGGAAAATATGTTCACATTTTCGGAACTTGAATAATATATTCTATCCACTTTAGTATGTTTCTATCTGCACATTATGTTTACATTACTTGCAATATGTCCACAATTATGAATATATGTTCAAATTTAGGAGTGTATATCGACGTTTTCAAGTAAATGTCAACATTTTCAATTATGAATATATGTCCACAATTATGAATATATGTCCAAATTTAGGAGTGTATGTCGATGTTTCCAAGTAAATGTCAACATTTTCGAAAATATGTCCACGTTTTGGAATATATGTCCACATTTTGGGAACTTGATTAATATATTCTGTTCACTTTAGTATGTTTTTATCCACATATTGGACTATATGTCGACATTACCGGCTATCTATCCATATTTGGGAATATGTGTCCACATTTATGAATATATGTCCAAGTTTAGGAGTATATGTCGACGTTTCCAAGTAAGTGTCCACATTTTCGTAAATATGTCCAACTTTAAGAAATATATGCTCTTTTTTTACAAAAGTTGTTCAGGGTTGTAACGAGCTAGCGGTACAGCTGGTATGGCAGCTGTCTTCGTCTTCGTTACTCGGCCCTCCACCAACAGCTTGACACAGATCTCCATCCGGTGCGCCATCGAAACTTCTCAGCAGGGATAATTTTACGGAGGTCGCCGCCCCAAATAATTGCCCTCACGTACACATAAAGAAATATACTACAATCAGAGCTGCAAATGAAAGGTTAGATTATATTTAAGAATGATGGACAGAAATTGAGTTAGGTAGACATATAGTGAAAAATGTGGAATAAAAATTGTTGACAGAAATTAATAGAATGTTCACACCTGTTATCTTGTTTCTGAGATTCCAAGTGGCGGTATGGGAGGTGCTTGATAAACGAGTGAGCCCATAGCCTCAAGACACTTGAGGATCTTCTTGACGCTGACGACATACTTCTTGTGAGGGAGAGAATTGTAGTGGTCAATCTCATTCATCTTAAAATCAATCTTCATAAGGTGCCAATGTTAGTCACTTCAGATAGGAATCAACAGAATCGGCCGGTGTTCGGCAACATATTGCTCCACATATAAGACAAAGATTTGGTTCTGCTCAACTTTCTGCTCGTACTGCGGGACGTTCTACAGAGAAAATACATAATAAAAGTTGGACATAAGAAAAGTTACATAATTTAAAAATGTTGGACAATACAAAATTTGGACAAAAAATAGAAATTTTTGACAGAAAAATCCTAAAATTAGACAAAATTTACTTACAGAAAATGAGGGACATACTATTCCAAATCTTCTATACTGCTCCTCATGTTAGCTGTCCACTAACCGAATCATTTTCCTCCCAAGTAAGACATCAATCACATTGTCCCCAGCCATACCGCCCTGAGGATCTGCAGAAGGTCTTGCTGCTTCATGTACATATCTCTCCATGTAAAGAATAAATAAGCAAATAAATTAAAAAAAAAAATCAATGTTCATATATTATGAATAAATCACTATTTATGTTAAGGGGAAAATATGTGTATTCTTTAACTAAAATTACACTTTCTTTCATTTTTATAGCAATAAAAGAATAAAGTGAGCGCATAGTTATCCAATAATATAACCGCAAAAGATTCTACATATTTCAAGCTTAAATTTAACCCGTTTAAAGAACATAGCAGAAAACAGTCTCAAGGCTTCCAAGCCCTTTTCTAACCGGCCCGAACTGAGTCGAACCGAGGCAGCGCTCGACCGAATTCCCAGCATGCTTATCTTGACACTATCCTGTCCGGTGAATGTAAATCGCTAATAAAGCCCTTCAGCTTCTTGGCATTTACAAGTTGCCCCCAAAATTGTGAAGTGTAGAGATGCAACTTGTGTTTAAACCTACTTGCCTCATATAAGCTTAGGTTCGGACTCATTATTTTTTCTTGAGTCCAAGCCAGGCTCGTTTACATGTTGGGCTTAGGTTTTTCAAATCTAAGTCCATCTCTAAAGTAAACGGGTTGGACTGGGTCATTATCGGACCCACATGCTTACATACAGATAAGTTAATTTTATTATAACGTGTACATTTTTAAATTAATCAAATGAAGAATATATAACCTAATAAGTGAAAAAATAAATATTCATGTATTGTAATTAAATTACTAGGTACATTAACAAGTAAGCTATAGTTATTTTCTTGAAATTATACTTTTTCGTCTTATAATAATAAAGAGATTAAACTTCTCCAATAATATAATTGTAAGAGATTCACAATCTTACAGAATATGTTTTGATATTATATTAATAATTAAATAATCTACCATATAAGACAATAACAATTATAAAATATCTAGTTCTTGTACAATACGCATCTCATTCGGGTCCATCAGGTGAGACACCTAAGCCCAACCTACCCCAATTATAAATCAGACCAAAAATATAAGCCCAACCCTGTTTACAAATTATAGATGCTCAGCCCACGTCCGACTTGAATCGGGCCGGACTCTGTCAGACTTGGGCTGGGCTCGGATCAATTCCCAACCCTTGAATTAGAGCCTGGAAAAAAAAAGGAAATAGGAAAGGGTTAGGAATTGGTTTTTTTTTTTTTTTTAATTGTTTGGTTAAAACTAGAATTAACAATAGTTTTAGAAATGAGAGAGAGAGAGAGAGAGAGAGAGAGAGAGAGAGAGAGAGAGAGTGAGTGACTAATTTTAAATTTTTGATGAGATTAACCACTCCATTTGATGGTTTTGAGATTGATTTTGATCTAATTTCAGAACCATCATTATCTAATAACTTTTGCTAATATTTGATTGTTTGACAAGAATAAAAACATTAGCTTAATGTAATGAAAATGTACTTATTTAGCAAGAGTTAACAGTTAACTCTTACTAACTCTTGCACCAAGCAAGGTGCAAGGTGTGGGAGCTATAGTGATTTTAAAAGAGTAAGGGATGAGATAAAGAGACGGTTTTCTTCCCTGGGAGACAACTCATACCTGTTGGTTAAGGGTGGAAGTGAGGAAGTGAGGAAGTAGTAATAATTCCCTTTGGAACTTGGGAATTGGTTAGTAAGTTTTTCGGTGTTTGGATGTTATTGGGAAGTGTAGTTTGGAAAATATTTTGTCTTTTCCGGTGTTTGGATGGTAATGTGAAAGTGGAAGTGAAAAAGTTGACCACAAAGTTGACCGTAAAATAATATTAAAATAAAAATTAATTAAGAAAAATAAAAAATAGACTATAATTAGAATGCAAGTGAGATTTACATGGTCAAAAAATTAACTGTTTTGTGCTACAATTTATTACAAATGTGATTTACATGACCACAAAATTAACTGTAGCACTCTGAAAGTGAGGAAATGGTTGTGTAAAAGATAAAAAGAAAAGAGGTTTTCTTATTTTCCTTTTCCGGTGTTTGAATAGATAGGGAAGTGAGCAATTATACTTCCTTATTTCCTTACTTCCGCCCACTTCCTTGCAACCAAACAGCCATATAAACCAGTGACTAAAATGGGTCAATGAAATCAAGAGATGAGTGCCAACTGATCTGACAGTGACCAGACTTGAGAAAGATTCATCTTGACCCGTCATCTCTCATCACAAAAGCAACTCTTATCTGTTATGCAGCTTAATTATATGCTTATATATTTGTTTCCCCTTGTTTTTCCAGTTTCCACAATCTCTGTTGCTCTCTCTAAGTTCTCTTCTGCAAATGGGAGAGCAGGAAACCAATGGCCTTCGTTTCTTCCGGGGCCTGCTCCCTGATTTCTCCACCAAGCTGGTTGGTACTCTCGCAAATTCTTTCCCTTTCACTCTTAATTATACTCTTAATTTTCGCATGCATTCATGGTTGCAGATGCTTCCTGGTGATTTCATCAAGCAATTTTTCAAGCACAGAAGAAGAGGAACAGCCACCCTTTTGAGCCCAACCGGCAAAATTTGGCATGTAGACTGCTACAAAGAAACCCAAGGTGTGTGCATGCGAGGAGAGTTTTGGCAAAAATTCACTGTTGATAACAGTTTGGGAGTTGGCTACAGTTTGGTGTTCCACCACAAAGGTAACATGGTGTTCACCTTCAGGGCCTTTGATTTGAGCACGAAAGAGATCACTTACTCATCTGTAATCCAAATCGACAACAATGATGAGATCAAGGAGGAGGAGATCGAGATTGTGGCACACAATGCTGCAGAACAGAACAATTGTAGGCCGACAGGTCAAGAAGCACAAATGCATCAAGCACGATTTGAGGTTGTCATCAAGGCTTGTAATCTTAGCCGACGTGGATGTTGCCTGGTACTAGTACTCCTTGAGTTTGCGATTCTTGATTTTTTTTTTTTTTTTGCCTTCTGTGTCTAAAGTAAAAGATACATATGCATGCATGCAGCACATTCCATCCAAGTTCACAAAATCGTGTGGTTTCTTAAAGGGGCACAATGAGGTAGATGTCGAAGATCCCAGAGGACGATCATGGTCCATTGGCCTCTTCCACTGCAGCCGATCTCGCACGGTCTACATATCGAAAGGCTGGCTGGACTTTGCTCGCGCAAACAAAGTGAAAGAAGGGAGCAAATGCGTGTTCGAACTAGCACCACAGGCGAACACGAGCAAGCTGATGATGACCGTCGGCATTCAGGACACTGAAAGAAAGAAGACCATAAGCCATTCAAGTGGATCAGCGAGGTTCGAGGCAACAATCACAGCTTCTAATCTGGAAAGATTTTACATGGTAAAACTATCTCACTCTTTTTTACTGTGTAAATGAAAGTCCTGGCTCCGCCTCTGAATGCAAAGAATGTGTTTTATGCAGCATCTTCCAGCTGGATTCATGAAGTCTAATGGGCTCGCGGACTGCAGTGAGTTCAGGCTCAGAGGCCATCAAGGTCGAATTTGGGTTGTTGGCGTTGCGTACAGATACATACCAGCTTGGAGAGCCTGTTTATTGAATGGGTGGCGAGACTTTGCTCGTGACAACCAATTGAAGAAAGGTGATAGATGCGTCTTTGAGCTGGTAGCTGATGGTCAGAAGAATGTGCTGCAGGTTCAGGTTCTCAAAGAGCGGCAGCCGAAATTGAAAGGGTGAGCTCTCAAAGAATGTGTGCATACTTGGACTGTTTTGTGTTGCGCTTTATGGGAGTACCAATGCGCTTACTGTGGTATATGTGATCTTTTTGAGCTCTATGTCATGGTTTGCTTGTTTTCTCTCAGTGGTGATATGTGCAAAGCTTAATTTTGAACGGCATTTCTAAGTGTTATTTAGAGTCAAGGTGATTACAATTTTTTTTTCTTAGAGAAAAAAATTGTGAGGCGTTTCATTAACAAGTACTTAACAAAACAATCTCAAAAATATAGAAGGAACAAACATGTAAAAATATAAAACTGGTGCACCAAAAAAAAAACGACATACAATCTAATTACAAATACAGTTTATTTGGACCGTAATTCATAAAAGACTTACGCAAGTCATCTACCACTCACTTGTAACCCAATTATCACTCACTTACAGCCCAGTTACAGTTAATTTGTGGTCATGTAAATTTATATTATTTTTTTATGTTAATATTAATTTTTTTATATTTAATATTTTTAGTATTTATTTGTAATATTAAAACTTTTTAAATCACCAAATAGTTAATTTTGTGATTAACTTTTTCACTTACAAATTACGACAACCAAAGACCAAAAAACACAATACACTTTCACACTTATAACTTTATATTACCAACCAAACACTGTTAAACTTATGTGCATGTAACTTATTTATAACTGTAAAAGACTTTACCAATTACGACTTACGAATTACGGTCAATTACGACAGCCAAACAGACCCGAAATTGAATTTTG
Organism: Agave tequilana; assembly: GCA_038442645.1. Taxonomy (NCBI): domain Eukaryota; kingdom Viridiplantae; phylum Streptophyta; class Magnoliopsida; order Asparagales; family Asparagaceae; genus Agave; species Agave tequilana. The sequence continues at coordinate 101,350 of JAVJIF010018661.1, forward strand.
CAAATGAAATCTGAACAGGTCTATTTTTGTGATTAAATTTTAAATTTGCCCTTATTTTGAGAACCTATACTTTCCAATTTCATATACAGAAATTGGATATAGTACAAGTACATGAAAATGTGCAAAAAATACTGTATACCTTGTAATTTATATGTTGTCGAGCGAGCGTTGGACATGGATTGGGTTTGATTCGAATTGGTTCTCAGATTGGACTATGGTTTGGTTGGCAGTTAACGCTAATCCAATCCAACTTTAGTTCAGTTTAGGCCTTTAGGGTTTTGGTTCTAAACAAATATATTTGTCAGACTGGATATCAGTGTCTACAAGCCGGGCCTGGCCCGAGTACCACCCGGTCTGGACCGTGTCAATCCGGGTCGTTGCCGGGCAGTTTAACGGCCAGGTTGACATCCCCAGCTCGACCACCCGGTCCCAGGGATTGGAGGTCGATTTCGGGGTCGGAGACACATTTCAGTACCTGGTTCAGATGGGTCCCACTATTGAGGAGATTACCAACGGGCAATTAGGCTCTTCTTCTGTTTGACTTTCTTCAATTAGGCTCTTTTTTGTTTTGTTCTTTTTTCGTCTGGATGTTGACTTTCTCTCATTTTGCACTTGCGTGTGCACTTTGAGTTGAGAGAATCCTTGTTCTAGAATGTTTTCATTAAAAACTTTTAAATGAAGCACGTGGAGACCTCTAGGGTTTATCATTTTTTCTCAAAATAAATAAATAAATCACATGATGATTTGTCATCTAATTAAAGAGGTTAGCATATCAAAAGACCGAGAGAACTATTTCTTCTATCCAATTCCATATAGGGCTTTGATGTAAACAGTAATTTGGCTTTGCAACTCCTCTTTTTGTCTATCACTCGTCCATCACATATTTTTTCCCTTCTTTTGTTACATTATCTTCTGTATATTTCCTATTCCTCTTTAACTTCTACCCTTCTTGATGACACTCACTCTTTCTCCTCCTCTTCTTTTTTATTTAGAATGGCACGGTCAAGGAATCTGCCTCAAAAGAAACACTAATACTTATTTGGTGAATGCATAGAAACTAGTTTAGAATAATGGTGTACTTACATGAATGTGTCTCTGCATGTGTGCATGCAAAAGTGTGCCTAGGACAACTTCTTAGATAATTTAATCTCAAAATCACATGGTGTGCTATCCCACCGATGATTCTTTGCCATCTTGCTTTAAAAATGTCGATGAGGAGAAATTATTTGGCACTTGTGAATCAGTTAGTTTTCTAAATGGATGTTCTTCCATAATAGAATAGAGCAGAATACTCGATTAATAAGTTAGTGATAATCAAATGCGAACCCTCTTCCATACAGTTTTAGAGTGTAGAGAGCAGAATGAATAGTGTGGATTGTTTA
>JAVJIF010018662.1:0-75104 GCA_038442645.1 Agave tequilana
AGGAGAGGTAAAATAGTTTTTTTCTTTTTCTTTTTTGTCAACGGCCATGTGATAATTTATTGAAACTTTTAAAGTTTTTGATAATATCTGCATTTTTTTAATTTTTGTGATTTTTTTTTCAAAACGGATGAAAGTTCATCATAGGTTTGTGAATTTTAGGCGATATTAAAATTTATCTGAGTTAGTTTGTGGGCTTGGGCTTATCATATTATGATATGATCATATTATGGGCCTTATGGGTCTGGGCTCTTTCTTCCGCACAGAATATGGCACCACTTTCTCTCAAATCTAGGAGAGTGAAGAGAACCGACCACACAGACGGGATACTTTCAAAAGAGTTGCTTCTTTCTCAAAAATTTTTGCCCATTTTTGGCAACAGCAATCACAGCAACATCACATCTCTCCCCGGTGAAAGATGCTACTAGGTGAGCTCCCTCTTGCCCACCTTTTTCTCTTTGTTCATCACCATTAATGAATACTCAATCAACTTGTAATAATTTTGCATTTTCCTTGTGATTTTTTCCCCCTCAAGAGAATACACGGTTTGTGTGAAGAGGGTTCTTGTTCATTCATCTGTTTGTGGTCCTGGTTCATGATACTTTCGGATCTCAATCATATAATATTATATTTTTCTTCATGAAATTTGTCTATTTAATGAGAATTCGTAACATATGTACCTTTTCTTTGGGGTTTATGAGTAGGAGGTAATTCGGAAATATAGTTTGGGGAGTAAATTAATGTTTTAAGGTTTTAGATTTGGATTCTTATTCATTTACTTTTGATTTTGTCTTAAATCTTTTCTCTCTTCGAGTTATGATTGTAGATTCTGCATCACCCGAAAAATTATAACCCAAAAAAGGCTAGCAAGATGATGGTTCTTAGCATGAACACGAAAAGGCAGAGGCGGCCGAACGTGAGATTGGGGGACATTGGTGATGTTTCTGCATCATTTTCTGGCAAGAGTTTTTGAAGCCAAAATTAGATAGTCCGAGATGGGAAATAGAAACGAAGAATTACAAGGATTGGAGTAATTCTGAATCACCAAGAGCTTCAATAGATAATCATAACTGGGAGAACTGGAATCCTAATTCAAAAGAATATGATTTGGGATTGGAAGAGACTCATAGAAGAAACCTTAGGATGGGTTTTGGAATGGTAAATCGGAAGAGGAGACTCAAGAAGCAGCGGACGTGGAACATGAATGGTGGTGCCCTCGATGGTGCTTGGAATTCTAGGGTTAGTCCTGGAGTCAGTAACAAAAATGAAAAGCTTATGGGTATGGTAATTCCAATGGCCATTCAGTCAATACTGATTATGGTCATTTGGATCACGATTCTTGGGACAAGGATGAAGACACCTGTGAAGGGAATTCAAGTGACCCCTTGCTGGTGAATTCTTGGAATCGGGAAAATGATTTGCCTTCGGATGGGGTGCATTGTTTGAGCGATAAGATTGGTTCTGAAAAGAAGCCTAAGGAAGTAAGCACTATTGTGAATAGTGTTAAAGAATGGTTGATGCAGCTCGGGTTTGGTAAATATGCTGGTTGTTTGAGATGCATGAAGTGGATGGGGAAGCATTGCCTCTGCTTACTTACGAGGACCTGAAAGAGATGGGCATAGCTGCCGTAGGAACTCGGAGGAGGATATATTCTGCTATTCAGCTTCTTAGCAAAGGAAGTGATAATACAAGATAGCATTTTGAAAACTCTGGTAAGGTTTCTTTCTCTGACTTTACACGCAACATAAGCCACCACGTGGAAACGTAATTTAGGATTCATTAACATGCATGCTCTTTCCCCTTCAGTAACAAGTAGTGCCGTTTTCCTCTTAAACAAGATCTGAATCATGTCCTTGAATATTAACTTTTATGGATTTCCTTATCTCTTGAAATCATTGTCCTAAGCTAGTCATATATTTTTTTATTCATTTTCGAATAAAATGCCACCTTGTTGAAAAAGCTTCATTATCATGTGGATGATTTATATGGGTGTCTCACTTGTTATGCATCTGAAACCGTGGAAAATCAGAGTGAACCGCCTGTCTCTTAATTCAACAGTTCAAAAGTATTGTTAATCAGCATTTTTTTATAGCAGTTCAAGTATCATGAAATCTCCTGTTTTTATTGTTTGATCATGTATATGATTAATTACAGTTAGCAGTCTCGTATGTAGCACATTCTAAATTAGTAGATTGAGAGTAACACCTCTTTGATTTGAATTTGATGGGAACCCATTATTTTGATTGTTATACTTTAATCTATAATTATTGTTGCTGAAATTTCTCTCTTGAGATCAAGTTTCCAAAAAGCCTATCAAGGAGATAGTTATGCAGTGGTGGGAGTTGGAAGCTTGTTCAATTCTGGTTTATTGACACCTTATTATGAATGCCGGTTTTAGTCACAGTTCTGATGTGAGGTAGGAATTGAGTTTTCTTCCCTCTGAGTTGCTAGGTTTTAGGAGAACTGATTCTTTTCTTTGTTGTGCTTTTGGAAGGATTTCAATGTTGATTTTATATGATAAAAGTTGCACTGGGAAGAAAGGTTCTTTATTTTCCCCCTTTAATTCCTCTCTCTCTCTCTCTCTCTCTCTCTCTCTCTCTCTCTCTCTCTCTCTCCATTTTTCTTTCTTTTTGCTGGCTGCTTTATTAGTGTAGAGTCTGTTTGGCTACACAGAAATACCTTGGAAGAGCTTAAAGTAAGATTAAGGTTCACTTCATGTTCTTCTAGTGTTATGTTGATACATTACAGCTTTTGATTTAAGGCCCTTCCTAGTAAATGGGGCACCTCCCATGTTGAATTTTTAAGGAAGGTAACTTTCGAAGAAAAAGCACAGAATGACCTTGGCAGCAAGTAATAGAAATGCCTTAATGGAGAAGAAATGACTCTCGACCCATGTTCTCATATTTTATGCTAGCAATGCTCTTTCTTTACCTCTTCCTGACCACTTTTAACACACTGCACCACTGCTTCCGTGCTTACAACAATCTTAAAAACAAACATTAGAAGCTAATGAAGTAGCTTATAAAACCACTTCCATAATACACACACACACACACAAAATGTTTCTTCTTTCATTATTTCTTTTCCCCAATCTTCATGTTATCAAATTAGCTATTAAAAAAGCCCCTTTCTATAATTCTGGGCCTTCAATTACCAACAGGCCAAGTTTGTCACTTTTGCTTCATGTTTATCGAATTAAGTGTTCACTCTTTCTCTTCTTTTCTTTCTTCTTTTCTTGTTTTCCCCTTGTTTTCCTTTTTTTGTATTTTGGGGCCTTTCTTCCCATTCTCTTCTCTATTTTCCCTTCTTATATCAATCTGATATTTTACTCTTCTCTTCTTAAGACTTAGCTGTTCTCTTTGCGGACTTCTACACAATTAAAACTATAGGTAATCGTTAGGCACTTACAAGTTACAACCCAAATCATTTAAAAAGGGCCACAATGCCACATAGACAAATTGGTTAAAATTCATAAATTGGGAGTTAGTTCATCCTTCTAAATCCGGCTCCCATTACTTGCCTTTTTGAATCAGTAAAGCCCAAGCTAAAACAACTTAGTATTATACACATTACATAAAGCAATTAACTTTCTCGATGTTGGGGGATCTATGATTTGCTTTTAACATTTAGCCCTTTATGTTTCATATATCCATTCAAAGAGTATACACATAAGAACTCATACTCTTACTAAATTATTGTTTACTAAAGCATTAAATTGTAATTTTGTACGAGCTTGTCATTACGAATTCAGGTAAAGGCTCTACTCAGGATATTCTAAAGCAGATGGAGTTGTTAATAGGCTCTGAACCAAATTTAACTTGAAAGGGGAAACACTAATGAAATGGAATTGCTAATGGGCTTGGAACCAAATTTGACTGGGAAGGGGAAACCCTAATGAAATCTTGGCCGCAGACTGTTTTTAACTATCTTTCTTTTACCTCCCTACTCAATATAGGATTCATCACCTTTATTTTAAATTCATCAACCACCTGAATCAGGCTATTTTCCCACTTGAGCTGACTAGATGCAAGGCACTTCCAGTAATCTCCATCGTGGCTTGTATTCAATGGAGATAGTATCCAATTGTTTCTTTCGACATAACATCACACTTAATTTTCAGCCTCTTCCTTTTTGTAATTCCTATTTGTGGAGTATTTTCAACCTCTATTTTGGAGCTTCTTTACTCATGTGACAAGCATCTATTCGTTGTACAGAGCTGGGCCATAGTTGTTGACAGGTGCTTTGCAATAGCTTCGGCCCAGATTGTGGTTGGCGGCTTTGAATGTATTCATGAAGCTTGATTTTAGGCGTATTTCTGCTAACCATGTCTTTGAACCTAGAGGCATCCATGTATTGAAGGCCCAATGAACCAGGGCTCTGAAACTGCTTGTTAAAAATTTGGCAAAAAATCCAAATGAAAGATTTAAACAAGATATGGTGGGGTAACACACATTAATGATTTTTGAGCTAAGGTCAACGACCAATTACTCGATTCATGAGCAACAAGAGCAGATTGTTAATCACGCTTTCCCTACTTCCTTGGAATAGATGGAGCACTCCATGGTGCAGTAGGGCCATAATATGGTATATCAAACCCCCACCCCCCATCTGACACCCCCCACTCCCCATCCAACACCCCCCCCCCCCCCCCAAAACACATTGATATTTGTGAGCATAGGTCTACGAGCCATTACTCGACTCACAAGCTGCAAGAGCAGATTGTTAATCATCCTTTTGCCTGCATCTCGGGAATAGATGATGCACTCCATTGTGTACTAGGACCATATAATGGCGTACTACACACACACACACACACTAACAATAGCAGTTTTTTTTTCCTGAGCTGAGGTCTACGAGCCATTACTTGACTCACGAGCAGCAAGAGAAAATTATTAATCGCCCTTTGCTTGCTTCCTGGATTAGATGAAGCACCCCATTGTGCAATAAGGTCAAACAATGGTGTATTGTACTAGAACTTGAGTGATTGGATGTTGCTAAAATTGAGATGGTAATGCAAGAGCAAATCCTAAATCCTAATGCTTATGCAGCCGAGTCAACTCGTGTAACAGGTTTAGGCCCAAGTGCAAGAGGGAAAACTTGCTAAGGTGAATTGAAGCAATGAAGAGCCTCAACAATGTTTTAGCCACGAGAGGAAATCACATCAGGAGGATAAAAAGTTCCATCTTAAATTTGTTAGTGATTGAATTACATTGTTTTACACAATATTTGATGGTTTGATTTGTTTGTTTTAAAGTCCCTACCACTACACCAAAACTCTGAACTTATAGTAAGGGTTGAGGGTATTATAATATTCTGTCACACTCCAGTAGGACGATCACCTTTTTTATGCGCCGAAACCAGAGTTTTTTTTTTGCGTAGCGGTATTTTTATTTTTAAATTCACTTTTCAAATGCGCTTTCGGTGGAACTGAACGTAGGTTGCTCTAATACCATATAATATACCTTCCACTACACCAAAACTCCAAAGTTATTGTAGAGGTGAATTCCTCGGGAGAATTTATCTACACTCAAATTGTAAGAGAGAAAATGGAGCAATGCAAACATCAAAGAGTTTACATGAGAAATCCGCAGAGGGGAAAAATCACGAAGCAAAAAAAAATTCCATTAAATTAAAGAGATTACAAAGAGTTCTCAGCACTCTGTTACAGATTCGATTCTCTAGAGTTTGATCTCTTGCCAAGAGGAAGAGATTAACTTTTACAGTTGAGGGATAGCGAGTTGAATCGTGGGCTCTGAGATTTTCACCTTTGGATATGCCCCCAATCATAACTGCATGTGACACCTCTGCTGTAATTGGTTTGAGTGGCGCGTAATTGTTGGAGACATGCTGGCCAACGAAGATTGAGGTCCAGATCCGCATTCGTAGCCCCCACATGCCTAGAGATTGTAACCGTTCTGGCAACCATGTGGTCAATGAGATTAATTGGATGTGGGTCTGTGATCTCATGATTTGTGAGACTTACTAGGTGTCACAATCATTTTGATTACTACAGATGCCCGCCATCTCTTCTTCTTGAGGTCTTTGGTCGGGAAGAAGAGAATGGATCAAGTTCCCCAAATGGCTTTCCATTCGCCGCTATCGAATGAAGGGGTTGAGGAGTTTCTTTCCCGAGCTGACCCTTCATCTGCTGTTACATGACAAAGAGAGAGTCAGGGAGGCGCAAGGAGATCTTCGCTTATCTCTGCATTCAAGGTTCTGAATTGTCTGCAAGATTGTTGCTCAGTTAGTCTCGTCAGCATGTGCAACATATTGGCTGCTGTCGTTTGAAGTCGTTGGGATTTGTGCAACGACTCAAATTTTCCGCTAAAGCTGAAAAAGTAACCGTCCTTTTCAGAGTCATCACTACGATGATGTCAACAGAGGATTTTAAAAAGGGGGAAGGAGGGAGTCTCTTCGTAAATTCCTAATTTTTCAATCTTTTTAAGTCCAATTATTCCGTTTTTCTTTCACTTTCAATCTTTACCCCCAAATCTTCCATCCACCAGCTATCTTTGTTCCGAAATGGCAAGAGTCGAAAGAAAAAGGAAGAGGGGTCAACATCGCACCAAGAAGACCATGGATTTCGATCCAACACCAAAAACCCTCCGAAGCCAGAAGGAGGTGGATGAGTACTTGGTACGTATGGCGTTCACCTTTCGGCAAATGTCAAAGTGGAGTTGTGCCCTTCTGACACCGACTACAAAGGCCCTCGAGGCTGGTGGTGTATATCTTCATCCTTAGGTGTTGGCCTTGGGGTTGAAGTTCTTTTTGGCGGACTCCGTCCGCGACCTCCTGAGCCATTGTCATATAGCCCCCTCTCAGTTGGTGGTAGGGTTGGCGCGTTGTCTTGAGCTTCCAAGTCCTCTGCAATAGGTTTATTCCTGATGCTTGTAGGGTCAAGGACTTCTCCGCCCTTTATATGATTAGAAGAACCAAAGAGGGCGGACGCCTCTTCGCCGCAAGGAGTAATTCCAATAAGCTGATCGTCAATTTGACGGACAACGACCACGGGTGGCGCGATACCGTCATTCTGATTCATGGGGCTTGGGAGATGGTCATACAAAAGGACCGTTGAGCCGTCCTGACCTTATGGAGCAAAGGGATACTCGTGTACAGAGAAATCCTGGTTACGGAGGAGGCCGAGGAGAGGGTCCAGAGCCTGCTTCGAATTGGAATCGACTACCACAATTGGAGCTGGTTGCTAGATCCAAATTGGACTTCCATTCCCTATAGTGTCTCGTGCACTTGGGAAGAGGCAGGTTCTGCTCCCGTGGTAGAGACTGTCTCAGTTTGGGGCGAGTGCTTCTAGGGAGGCCACAAACTGAGAGACGCGCGAGAAGCGGCCGCATTGGGCCGACCCGTTCTCAAAGAAGGTGGTAAAAGAATCTTCTGTTCAGTCCAACGAGGAGGAAGAAACTGAATCCTCACTTGTGCATCATAAGCGAAAGGTCCCCGTCCAGGCCGGCCCGCAGGTAGGAAAGGCTCTGTATTGGGCGTTTCTTCCTTTGTGTTGGACTTGGCTTTGATTAAGGCACTTCTTGTTTTGCAGAAGAAAATTCAATTCGACTATGGCTCCGATGAGGAGATCATGGAGTGAAGAATAGAGATAGAGGGGCCCCGATCTAGCGGTAGGAGAAAAGTCTCTGAGAGCGGTTCCTTTTACTGTGACTCGGGAGGATGGACCCACCGAACAGCCCGAGCTCGTCGAGCTGGTGGATTCCTGATTGCCTTTATGAGAAAGGAGCTCTCGTGGAATCAGTTCTCCGGGGAGATGCCTTTGAGGTGACCCCTGCGACTGATGCAACTCTGTCCCCCCCCTTTGGAGACTTTAGTTGAGACTCAGCAGGCTGGGTAGAACATATCCAGTGGGGCACCAACCGCTATCCAAACTTCTGCAGGAACATCCCAGGAGATCCCGCTCGGGGCCCTGAGTAGGAAATGTTCCTGTGTAGATAGACCACGAGATAGCTCTGGGGCACGTGAGTTATCTCCGAGGCCTGGAGGAGTTTGAAAGGGCCCCTCAAAGGACCGAATAAGGTCGCTGGAGAATGACGCCTTCCGGGTAAATTTCAATTGCTTCTTATCTTCCATTGGGCATGTAGTCCCCTAAAACACCCCTTTTACATGTTGTGGTGTCTATTGTCCAGTCCTTGGGCGTTTAACGGACTACTCTGAGGGAAAAAGACTCGAGCATTGCCGACCTCTAGAGTAAGCTCGAGGAGGTGTCTGCGTCGAGGAGGGAGACTGACGAGGAGCTTGTCAAGTTTCAGACTGACATGGACCAAGAGTTGACTCGGCTTCAGGAGAAGCTTAAAGAGAAGACCGCCGAGTCGTTGAAGCAGTCCTTGGAGTTGTCGCAGGAGGACTCTGGACTTCAATCCATTCAGGAGGAGTTGGGGAAAGCACACCAATTGGCCAAGGACGCTCAGGCCGAGCGTGATTGTGAGAGGGCGGCCTTTCAAATTGAGAAAGAAGGTTTGCTTCGCGTTTTGAACCAGGCGCAGGCTGGCGAGGTCGAGGCCAATAAACATATTGCCGACCTCGAAGTGCTAGTACAGAAGGAAATTCACTTGCAAGCACATGAAGTACGAGCAGGGATACGTGGATTGGGCGCAAGGGAAACCACCAAGATACTCTCTTGAGGCTGAAATTGCTCGAGGAGATCGAGGTGAATCTGGGTCCTTGGTCTCTGATGTGCCGCCTTCCCCCACTGTTCTCGGGTCAACAACTGAGACTTCTCGGGATCCTCCTGTTGGTACCGTCACCAAGGCTCCTTCTGCAGAGCTTAGCTCCGAAGCTGTCGAGGAACCTCGCCCTGATATCACCAGCGTATGAGAGCCTGTGATTTTTTGATTGTATTTTATGATCATCATTAATGAAATTTTTTTGAATATTCGAATATTGGATTGTTTTCTCATCTCGGCACTGTTGTTTATTATAGCCCGACGTTCTTGTGCGTGTTGGCTCGAAGGTTTCTCAGGACTTGAACTTAAGTGGTTCTTCCGGTGCAAGGGAAGAGCACCTCAACATTGGTTCTCCTTTCCATGACGATCCTGATGTTTCTGTAACGGAATCTGATTTACACCTTAGTGCGGCGCCTGGGTCCCTGTTGCAATTCTTACGTGAGAAGCGAAAGGTAGTGTTGGGAGGGAGTCTTCTTTCTAAATTTCCTTTGGAGATTGAAATCACTTTGTACAATAGCTTCATCTCACAGTTGGAGCGTGAGTTGACTTGTAGCATGGAGAAAGAAAGGGATCTTTTTGAAAGATGGAATCAGTCAACCCAAAAGGTGTTGGAGCGCTAGCAGTAAGTGAAGGAGCTGATGGCCTCTCTCCAGCGGGCATCGGGGGAGTTGGAAGAGGCACGCGTTGAGATTCGTCGATTAAATCAGGCAGTTCGGAGCAGGCAAAACGCTGTGGATTTCTCCCGCTCTAGCTTGGATGAGGTGCAACGTGATAATGACAAGCTGCAAAATCAGGTCTACCGATTGCTGCTGGAACTGGGTCAGCAGAGACATAGCTAAATATAACTCTCTTGGTGTCTCGTTTTCAACTTTCCCATAATCTGTACTTCCATTAAGTGTATAATATAGTCGAGCTCTTTTACTTTCTGTTCTCTGGTTGAGGATCTTTGCAAGTTAATCCTCAATATAGAATTGATAGTCTCTTGAGAATTCCTGTATAAGTCTAGTTGTTGGGGTGAGGATCCCTTTATAGGTTGTCGGGTGAGTCCCCATCTTTTAGGAAACTTCCCGAGAGTGGAAAGCCGTCAGGATGAGAACCCGCTATAGGCTGTTTCGCGAATAGCCGTCAGGGCAAAGCTCGATATAGGCTATAGGAGCCACGGGAGGACTTTCATTTTTCGGGAGGGTCTCCACCATAGGCTGAGCCGTCCGATGAGAACCCGCTATAGGCCGTTGGGAGAGTCCGTCTTTCAGGAGACTTTCCGAGAGGTAGTAGTGTCAGGGTGAGAGCCCGTTGTTGGCTGTTCCCCGAGTAGTCGTCAGGGCAAGGGCCCAATATAAGCTGTAGGAGTCGTGGAGAGGACTTCCGTTTTTTTAGGAGAGTCTCCGTGCAGGCTAAGGCCGTTAGGGTGTGAACCTGCTATAGGTCGTTGGGCGAGTCTACATCTTTCAAGAGACTCCCCGAGAGGGGGTAGCCGTTGGCAGAGAGCTCGCTGTAGGCTGTTCTCTGAGTAGCCATCAGGGCAAGGGCACGATATAGGCTTTAGGAGCCGTGAGAAGGACTTTCGTCTTTAAGGAGAGTCTCCTCTTAGGCTGGGCCATCCGGGCGTGAACCCGCTATATGCCGTTGGGCGAGTCTCCTTCTTTCAGGAGACTCCCCGAGAGAGGGTAGCTGTCAGGGTGAGAACCCGTTGTAGGTTGTTCCCGAGTAGCCGTCAGGACAAGAGCTCGATATAAGCTGTAGGAGCCGTGGGGAGGACTTTCGTCTTTCAGGAGAATCTCCGCGCAGGCTGGGTCATTAGGGTGTGAACCTGCTATAGGTCGTTGGGCGAGTCTCTATCTTGCAGAAGAGTCCCCGAGAAGGGGTAGCCGTCAGGGCGAGGGCCCACTATTGGCTGTTCCCTTAGTAGCCGTCAGGGCAAGGGCCCAATATAAGTCGTAGGAGCCGTGAGGAGGACTTCTTTCTTTTAGGAGTGTCTCCGCACAGGCTGGGCAGTCAGGGTGTGAATCAGCTATAGGCCTTTGGATGAGTCTCCGTCTTTCAGGAGAGTCCCTGAGAAGGGGTAGCCGTCAGGGTGATGGCCTGCTATAGACTGTTCCCCGAGTAGCCGTCAGGACGATGACCCGATATAGGCTTATTTGGGACGCTCGAAATTGCTTGAGAAAGATCAAACACTGTGAATTCTTTCATTGGATGTGAATGGGTGTTACACGTAATGACACTTCAAATGAAAGGAGTTCCATTGCTTTCCAAGTGTCTTCTCTTTTTGATCAGCCAGAGTGTATAAGCCATTGCCTCTTCTGGCCACCATGATGTATGGATCTTCCCAGTTTGGCCCGAGCTTTCCTATGTTTCTCTCCTTGGTGCTCGAAATGACTCACTTGAGGATTAGATCACTAAGTTAGAATTCACGAGCCTTCACTTTCTTGTGATGGGATGCCGTGATTTGTTGCTGATATGCGACAATGTGTATCTAAGCTTCTTGTCATCTCTCCTCAATTAATCTTGGGCAAGACGAAGTTAGATGACATTTTTGTCCCGATTGATTTTCCCTGTGTGGAGTGTAGGCATGCAAATATTGACAGGGATGACGACTGTCATCCCATAAGCCAGTGAGAACGGAGTTTCACTTGTTGGGATGTACTTGGTGGTCCTATACGCTCAAGCACCCGGGGAGTTTCTCCACCCACTCGCCTTTCGCTTTATCAAGGCTCTTGCACAGTCTGTTGAGGATAGTGCGGTTACTGATCTCGGGCTGACCGTTGCCTTGTGGATAGTAGGGGTGGAGAAACTGTGGGTGATCTTGTACTTGGAACAGAAGCTCGCTATTCGTCGGCTCGCGAAATTGGTTCTGTTGTCGGAGATGAAGCTATGAGGAAGCCTGAAGCGGCACATGATGTTTTGCTAAATTTTTTTGACAATTTGCCACCTTGTGATGTCGGGGAGGGACACTACCTCCACCCATTTAGTGAAGTAGTCCATGGCGACCAACAAGAATCTAAACTGAGGTTGTTCATGGGGAAGAGGACCTTCTACATCAAGCCCCTATTGTATAAAGGGCCAAGAACTCCACAGAGTATGGAGATTCCGCTGGGTCTGTTTGAAGATAAGGCGAACCTCTGACATTGCGGGCATTTCTTCACGTAATCCTTGGAGTCATTGAACATATTAAGCCAATAGTATCCTTGGTTGATGGCTTTGTGAGCGAGGGATCGACCTCCCGCGTGGTTCCCACAGCCACCATCATGGATCTCCTGCATCACGCTCTTGGCTTCTTTCGGCCCGAGGCACCTTAAGTATGGGTCGTTGTGGATGGAGTATAACTTCTTGTATAGGAATCCCCCGAGGAGTACATATATCTGGTGGCAAGATGTTGTAGCTTCTGAGCTTTGGCCTTGTCTCCGGGAAGCGTTTCATTTTTGAGAAATGATATGATGGGGTCCCTCCACCCCGGGGAAGAATCTAGATGCAAGACTTCCTCATCGGGCTTGTGAATGCTTGGTTTCGAGATGTGCTCGACAAGAATCTCGCGTCTAAATTGAAAGTCGACAGCCGAGGTTAATGTGGCCAGGGAGTCTGCATGTCTGTTCTCGAAATCTGTTTGAAGTCGCAACGAGAGAATTTGGCTTTTCAAGCCATGACAATTTTCAAGTACGCGCCCATCTGATCTTTGGTTGTGTATTCTCAGTTGATCTGGCTCACTATAAGTAGTGAATCCCATCGAACTTCGAGTTCCGTGACCCTGAAGGTGATTGCCATCTTGAGGCCCGTAATGATTGATTCATACTCGGCCTCGTTGTTAGTGGTTTGAAACCGAGAGAGTAAGATTGCTCAATTATGGACCCATCTGGGGTAGTGAGGATTACCCCGACTCCAGCTCTCTTGCTATTTGATGCTCCATCCATGTTCAAGACCTTTCAAGGAGTTGTTTTGTGGTGGGGTCCTGGAGTGAACTCGACGATGAAGTCCGCCAGATCTGCCTTTTGATTGCGGTCCTTGGCTCGAAGGTGACTTTTAGTGGTCTGATCTTTGTAACCCACTTTGCGATTCTACCGTTGGCCTCGGGGTTCTCCACAATGGTCCTCAGGGGGTATGCTGTCAGCACAACGATGGGGAAGAATTGAAAATAGTACTTCAATTTCCTCGTGGTGATGAATAGAGCGAACACTAGCTTCTCAATCCTTGTATATCTCGCCTAGGCGTCGATCAGAGCCTTGTCGATATAATAGGCTGGCTTTTGAATGCCCCATTTTCCCGAACCAGAGCTGCGTTTACTGCACTGTCGGAGACTGCTAGGTAAAGGAACAACGTTTCATCGGGAAGTGGTTTGGAGAGAAGTGGAGGGATACCAAATAAGCCTTCAAACTTTGGAATGCTGCCTCACACTCATCGTTCCAACATAAGTAAGCTCCATTCTTCTTGATGATGAAGAAGAAGGGCTTGCACTTATCAGTCGATCTGCTAAGGAAGCGGTTGAGGGTGGCGAGGTGATCATTGAAGATTTGGACTTCTTTGATCGTAATTGGAGACTTCATCTCCAATATGGCAGATATCTGGTCGGGGTTGGCCTCAATTCCTCGTCGAATGACTAGATGCCTGAGGAATTTGCCGGAAGCTACCCTGAAAGTATACTTCTCGGATTGAGCTTCATATTAAACTTTCGGAGGAGAGCAAATGCTTCATCCAAGTGCTTTGTTAAGAAACAACGCCCTAGAAGACTTGGTTTATTAGAAAGATCTCATTTCAATATATAGAGATTACAAACGGGTGTTGAGTTATGGGTAATGTAAACCCAATACTCAATTACCTTATTATCTATCTAAAGTTCTAAACTAACACTCCTCCTTAAGTTGGAGCATAGTTATCTAATATGCCTAACTTGTTATATAAATCAGAAAACACTTGGAGTGAGGCAGCTTTGATAAGCAGATCCACTAGCTGCATCGAAGGTGTGAATCAGAAAGCAACCACCTTCTTGGTCTACGCATCTCTGATAAAATGACAATCAACCTCAATATGCTTGGTCTTCTCATGAAATATAGGATTATGGGCAATGTAGATAGCAGACTGGTTATCATAATGTATAGACATGAATCCAGGCTGTCTACATTCAAGTTCCATCAGTAGATTCTTTAGCCAAACCATCTCACATGCAGTTGGAGCCATAGCTCTATACTTAACTTCTGCACTTGAGCGAGATACTACACCTTGCTTTTTGCTCCTCCAAGTCACAAAATTTCCTCCAACAAAGGTATAATATCCAGTAGTAGACTTCCTATCTCCTCTGTCACCAGCTTATCCTGAACCAGAGTACTAGAGACGTGTACATGTTCATACTTATACACTAGGCCTTTCCCTAGACAGCTCTTGATATAAGCCAAAAAATTCTTAGTACTGCTGACCAATGAGCCTCTCTACGTTCATGCATGAACCTACTTAGTACACAATGACAAAGGTTATATCTGGTCTAATAACCGTCAGAAAATCAATTTCCTAATTAATCTCCTATACCTTCTTGGATCAAGTGAGTGACTGTCATCAAACCACAAGTCTACATTAGCTTCCATTGGAGTGCTAGCAGGCTTGCACCCCAAAGTCCTGTCTTCTGGAGAAGATTCAGAGCATACTTTCGTTGAGAAAGAAGTATACTATGGTTTTGATGCGCAATTTCAATTCCTAGAAAGTATTTAGGCCTCTCCATGTCTTTGGTCACAAAATGACGCTTAAGATACTCTTTTGTCTCCAGTAGCTCTCCAGGATCACTGTTAGTTAGCAAAATATCATCAGCATACACCATCAGAATTACAATACCAAACTGTGCACCGAACAAAGATTGAGTGATCTGAGTGACATTAGTGAAAACCAACGCCAGAGATGGTAATGTTGAACTTCTCAAACCATGCGCTTAGACTCTGCTTGAGACCATATATAGTTTTTTTAAGACGACAAACCTTATTCTCTCCTGAGCAATATGACATGGAGGTTGCTCTATATACACTTCCTCCTAAGGGTCACCATATAAGAAGGCATTCTTGACATCCAGCTGACATGAAGGCCATGACAAGTTAACAACATAGAATATAATCCTAATAAAATTCATTCGGGCAACGGGCGAGAACGTTTCAAAATAATCTGTCATATGTCTGAGTATAACCTTTGGCCACGAGTCTGGCGTTATAGCGATCTACTGATCCATTTGGACGATGCTTCAAAGTATAGACCCAGCGACATCCTACAACAACATCTGTGGGTGTTGACACCAACTTTCAAGTTTTTCGAGAAACAAGGGCATCCATCTCCTTATTCATGGCCTGCTTCCAGGCATGTACCAATAAAGCCTCCTCACAAGACTTGGGTATAGACACGAAAGACAAGGATAGAGCAAACTGACGAAACTGTGAGTTAAGATGGTCATAGGAAACAAAATTTGAAATAGGATGATCAGTGTAAGACCATTTACCTTTTTGAAGAGCAGTGAGAACATCAAATATCAGGAGGCACTGATGGTTGAATAAGAGGACCCTCTACGGAGAAAGATTGATCGGAATTGATTCAAAGGCAGAAACTTTTTGGCGATGAGTGTAGATTCAGAAATCTTTAACTGGCTCCCGCACTGGCGTTGATGCATGTGGCTTTGAAGTATCTCCAAGTGGCATTGGCGAAGAATTAGCAGAAACAGGTGCAAGTAAAGGCACAAACAGTGAAAGAGGAACAAACGCAGATGCAATACCAGAAACATGAGACAGACTAAAAAACATGACATCGGAAGATAACAAAATACTTTTTGGTAGAGGGATTGTAAAATCAGTATCCATTTTGAGTTCGGAAATATCCAACAAAAATACATTTAATAGATCTAGGAGATAATTTGTCTAACCTAGGAGATAAGTTCTGGACAAAACAAGTACAACTAAACACTCTTGGAGTCGTGGATAAGACACTTCTGTGAGGGTGGAGACAAGAGAATGAAAATTTTCCATTAAGGACAGATAAGAGCATCCTTATTAATCAAGTGACAAGCACTTAACACAACGTCAGATCATAAATATTTGAAAACATGCATATGAAAAATTATAGTCCTAGCAATATCTAGAATATGCCTATGTTTGCATTCAACAATTCTATTTTGTAGGGATGTATGAGAGCAGAATGTCTAGGGGATAATTTCATTTTTCGACAGAAGATAGACACATCATTTTTAATATACTCTAAGACATTGTCAGTTCGAAGCACATGAATGAAAGTAGAAAATGAATTCTTTATTTCATTGAAGAAGATTCGATGACATTAGAAACTTCTGACCTCTCTTTTAGTAAATACAATCAAGTCATGCGAGAGAAGTCGTCAACAAATAGCAGAAAATATCTAAAACCTTTAATTGAAGGGACATGACTGGAACCCCAAACATCGGAGTGGACTAACTCAAAAAGAGATCTACTACGACTAGTGACTCAATTTGAATAGGTAGCACGATGATACTTACCTGACACACAAGACTCACATCCTAAAGAAAAAATAGAAGATGTAACAGTGACGACAAACCTAAGCTTTTGCAGCGAAGGATGACCCAAGCGCCAGTGCCAGAATAGAAGGGGATCAGGCTGATCTGCAACCAAGCCAATAGGGGTCACTCTGTCATCCAAATAGTACATACTTCCTCGTTCATGTCTCGAGTCAATCTTCCTCCTAGTTGACATGTCCTGAAAGACACAATGAGAAGGAAAAAGGTAATTTTGCAATTATTATGTTTTGTAAATTGACTGATAGATAAGAGACTGATAGGAAAGTTTGGACTATATAGGACATCAACAAGAGTTAAGGATGGAGTAGCATGAACAAACCCATTGCCCAATACAGGTGAATGAGAATCATCATTAATTCTAACAAAAGGATAATTTGACATGTTTAATGACAATTTTTTTATAAATACATGTCATGTGAGATGAGACTCCTGAGTCTAAAATTTAGGGCTTTTGAGGAAGGCGGTATAGGCATGCATACCTGAAGAGGGTGCATGAGTTACTGAATGAATGTTTAGAGAGAACTCTAGCTGACATAGTCGATCATATTCCTCTTGTAATAGTATAATAGTGGAAGAACCAGAGACCCAGGATGAGTAGATGGAGTCTGAGGAGTATCACATCGGGCATTAGGATCAGAATCCGCTAGCTGTGCCTGCTCCGGTTGATCAAATTTTGTCTAGCACTTCTCAGAGATATGGTTTATTATGACCATAGTGCGTATAGTATCTCGGTCTCTTATTAGACGCATTCAGCTTTCCACCAGGAACATTGTGTCCCGCGCCAAATGAGCTACGTCCTCCAAAGTCGCATCCGCGACCACGAGAACGATCTCTATTAGTCCAGAGTACATGACAGATTGATCAATAAAGGATGCAGATGATACATCAGCTCCAATAGAAACACACATGACTTTGGAGAAAGTGGCAGTCAACGTGGGAATATTATCTCCTCCCAGTATCTAACCTCGCACCTGGGATCTGAGTGTAGGACTCAGGCTAGACAGAAACTTTGACACTGCGAGATCCTGATGATACCCCCTCAGTGTCGCTGCATCGGTTACAGCAAGTTGATGCATCTCCAATTCATCAACCAGTGAGTTCTCTATAGAACTCGGCCACAAACTTATCTCCTTATTTTAGTTCAAACAGACGCTCATAAATTTCAAGACCCTCGAAGGATTCTTCTCATTGTCGTACATTGCCTTCATGGTATCCCATATCTCCTTAGCAGTAATTAGAAACATGACAGTGTCACTAATCTTCTCCTCCAAACTGTTGAGGAGTTAGGTCATTACAGAATAAGCTCCGGTAAGGCAGGTCACATAAGTGGGATCTGTAGCAGCCGGCGGAGACTGTAGTAGATGGGCCGGCTTGTTCTGAGCACCAATGAATATGCGGAACACCTGGACGCATAACAAGTAATTAGAGCCACTCAACTTCACCATAGTTCTCAACATCGTCTTCGGTGTAAAAGTCTCACTATCGGTGATCATGTCAGAGTGGAGGAAGAACTCATATCACTTGACATCACAGCCAATCAAGGATAAATACCAGAAGCAAGCAGTAGTAGGCAGGCAACAAATCAAATTATTCTTGATTTAATATCCAGAGAGAGGCAAGGTAGGCAAAACAAAAACATAAAAGTAGTTAAAAGCCAGACTAGATCAGATTAGATCAGGGTAGACATAGAGACAAACCAGAGCAGATCATAAAAATAGCCTAAAAGGCGTATCAGAGTCTATTAAGACTTAGAAATAGCCTAGGAAGGCTCAACAGAGTCTGAGAAGACTCAGAGGTAGCCTAGATAGACTTAGTAGAGTCTATAAAGACTTAGAGATAGCTTAAAAAGACTTAACAAGATCTATGAAGACTCAGAGATAGCGTAGAAAAGACGTAGCAGAATCTATGAAGACTCAAAGATAGTCAGAAAGGCTCAAAGATAGTCGGGTTCAAAAACAAAACAGAATAGAGGAAAAAATAGATCCAAACTTGCGGCAGTAGGCAGGGGAAGTGCAGCAGGGCAGTGGATGCAATAGGTGGGTGCGGCAGAGCAGATGCAGTGCGGCAGGGGTGCGACAGGGTGTTTCGTTGTGGCAGGTGGTGCAACAAGGCAAGGGGTGAGGTTGCAGGGGAGGGGAGGTGCGGCAGGGGAGGGGTGGCGGCAACAATATTGGCGGGAAGAGAAGAAGATGAGAGAGGTTAGGGTTTTGGTGGAGGGATAGAAAAAATAATGATAACTAGGGCTTTGGTTACTCTGATACCATGTTAAGAAACAAATTCCTAGAAGATTTGTTTTATTAGAGAAATATCATTTCAATATATAGAGATTACAAACGAGTATTGGGTTATGGGTAATGTAAACTCAGTAACCAAATTATCTTATTATCTATCTAAACTAACATGCTTCATGTGGCTGGAGCGGTCAAGACTCTTCACAAGCATGACTTTGACATATACCTCCATTGTATACCCGATTAGCTCTTTGAAAACTTTATTGACCGTCCGCCGGATAGTGGCTCCGGCATTTTTTAGGGGCCGAAGGGCATGACTTTGTAGTAGTAGATGGCACAGCCGGTAGTGAAGGCTGTTTTGCCCTCATCTGTTGGATGCATCTTGATCTGGTTGTATCCCGAGTAAGCATCCATGAACCTAAAGAGTTCGTGGCCCGCTGCCACGTCGATCATTTGATCTATGCTGGGGTAGTGGGAAGCTGTCTTTGGGGCAAGCTCCGTTTAAGTTGGTGAAGTCGATGCATAATCTCAACTTTCCATTTATCTTTTTTACCAGAATTGGATTGATGAGCCAGTCTGGGTAAAGTATCTCTCGGATGAAGTCAGTCTCAAGAAGTCGGTCAATTTCATTGTTCAGGGCTTAGAGACGTTCTGCATTCATTTTCGCGGCTTATGCTTCACTGGTTTGACTTCGAAGAGGATGGACAACTTGTGGCAGATGACAAAGGGATCCACCCGTGCATATCGGTTGGGGACCAAGCGAACATGTCAAGGTTCTCGGATAAGAACTTCTTGAGCTAGCTCTTCTCTCGGGTCGAAAACCTCATGCCAATCTAGAAAACTCGTCCTGGGTGATTAGGGTCCACAACGAATAGCTCGACCTCCTCTGATTTGTGGTTAGGATCATCTGATTCAGAGGAATAATTAGAGTCGGGGCTGTCGCTGTACTGTAATTGCTATTCAACGGCAATTAGCTTAAGCTTCTTCTCGGGAGACTCTCCTCCCTGACTTCTTTTGGGCGACATCACTGATTTGGCCGCAGCCGGCCGTCCAGCAGGAGTGGGATCCATACCAGTTGGTGATAGGTGGAGGGCACGACCTTTATCATGTGAAGCCAGGGTCTCCCTAAGTATCGCGTTATGGGGGGACTCCACGTCCACCACGTAGAACTCTGTGATGACATTATAAGGGTCCACACGTAGTGGGAGCGAAATTGTTCCTAGGGAGCGTGTCTTGCTCCTTTCAAACCCATACAGATGAGATTGTGTTTGGGGACTGAACATCGCTCGAGCAGTTTCTGGAGTGTCCTCCATCCTGTCTAGAGCTTCCCTATATAGAATGTTAACGGAGCTTCCCCCGTTGACCAGGACCTTAAACACTCGGCAATTGCTGATGAGCATGGTGATCAGAACATCATTGTGTAGGAAGTGCACAGTTGATATGTCAGAGTCCAAGAATGATATTGGCACGCTCGTAGCCGCTGACGGCCCGCTCGGAGCCATGGGGTATTTGCTCTTTCAGGCCTCGTTGATGTAGATGGCCCTTTCTCGAGAGGTGATGCCTTCAATTGGGAAGGCGTCGAAGATGACATTGATTTCCCGATACTGGATGGCTCAGATCTTCGGCTGTAGGACCTCGGGCGGTCCCTTCTTTACTTTGGTCTCCGAGGGCTACCCAGGATTGTAGACAAATTCTTGAAGATAGCCCTGATTCACCAGTTCTTGAAGCTGTCTCTGGAGTAAATGACAGTCCACTGTACGATGGCCCATGTCGTCGTGGAAAACGCAATACTCATCGACTCTTGGTCCCTTCGGGTTGGATGGGAGCGGCTTTAGGTGTCTGATGATCTCCTGGTCCTTGATGGCTCTGTACACCTGGTCCACGGGATTCTGAACGGAGTGAGGTCGGCTTCATCCCTGTGGACCTTGGCGAGCTTCCGAACGGCCTTGTTGACGCTCCGACTGCCCGACTCGAAGTCTTTTTTGGAAACCAAGCTGCGTCTTCTGTTTCTTCAGTTCGCCACTTCACTTGGGGGAGCGGTTGGTGGAACTTTGGGTAGCATCATTAATTTGGATTATTTCTGGGCGCGGGCGAGAATGTCCTTCATCTTGGTGACCTCATGCTTCACAATGTGTAGCGCCCCGCTCCCGCGGATACGGGGACGCCACTGCGACGTACATACGCAGGGCAATGGTACCATCACGTATGTACGCTAAGCATCAATACAATACAGGAATCAAAGTGCGGAAATACGTGGTGTTATACATTCAATACAAAAGTACAAGTACTCAAGCATTACAGATTGTGACATAATATTACATAAATATTACATCACCAGGTAGTACAAAAGTAGACTGTACAGGGTACAAAAGATAAAGACTCACGAGCTGGAAGAGGGAATCTCGCGAGCGGGGAAAGAAATGATGAAGGTACGGCTGATCCGCCTGCTGCTCGAAGTAGGCCTGATCCTCAGCTGAAGGGTCCACCTCGGTCCAAGCTGGAAGATCTGGACATACAAATCCAGGGTTAGTAGGCAACCCAGCGAGTGCAAGAACCCAAATGGTAAGTATAAACAAAAGTGAGTACATCAGGTTAAGTATTATGTACCCAAATCATTAAGCATGGAATAACCACAATAAATAGTGAAATATGAAAATGACATTAGAATTTATGTGGTATGAAATAAAAGCAAGTGTAGCAGATCAAATGTCATGTAATCAAATTAGCAAGCATGGAGTAACTACAATAAATAACAAGTATGAAAATGACAATAAAATTCATGTAGTATGAAGTTAATTATCAAATTATTAAGACTCGTTCAATTTGTATGTTTCAGTATATGACCCGTATCATATACTTTCACATACAAGTCGAGCGAGGTTGGTTATTAGAAATTGATGGGGAACGATGAACCATGTTTATAATGGGTCCCGTGCATGCCCGGGACAACGGTTCAGGAGTATTCGGTATTGAGCCGGAACGTACCGCTAGGTATCGGGACTTACCATATGCCCGAAGGTCTTAGTATACGCCCGAATAGGAATAGAATGTCACCGTTCCCTACAGGGATATACCCAGGGGATTATAGCACACCCGACTGGCAGGCAGGGGGGTATGGGCGCCAGTACATCCCTCGTAAGCGCCTGGTGGCCTCTAGGTCGAATCCCACGAATTAGTTGTACAAAATATGTATGGCCACCATAAACACAGAAGCTATATCGATACCCATCAATTTCTCACGTCCCGGTATAAGTTGTTTAAATATAACAGTGTCAAATAATAAAGTCCACAGGGTATTCACAAAAGTTCAATATCCATGGTTATCCTATTACTGGGGTCAACAAGAGTATAATATCAGGAGTAATGTCAGGAGCCTCCTTATTTCGGGGGTTCAAGTATACAGGAGTTCAGAAGTACAGGAGTTCAGGAGCACCAAATGTCTGATAATAATATAATAATCATGCCAAGTCCCCGTAAAAGTGATAGTCATGAATATGCTATATAATACAGGTATCAGGGGTGGTAGTGTCCGGTCAAGGGTCACGATGTCAGGTCAATGTACTTGTACCACAGGAAAGCATGTTATATTCCAGGTGTCAGGATCAGGTGTCAAGTATGACATATCAAGTACCGGTGTCTAATATCAAGTGTCGTGGATCAGGTATCAAGTATAACATATCAAGTGCCGGTGTAAATACCGAGTGCCGGTGTAAATATCGAGTGTCGGTGTCATAAATCATATATCAAGTATAACATGTCAAGTGTCGGTATCAGATGTCACGTGTCAAGTTTAACATGTCAAGTGTCGGGTAAATACTGAGTGCAATATCATACATTAACTCGTATAGTAAGGAGTCAGGTACTAAAAATTACAGTAGCAAGTGTTAGGCATGTTACGGTAGTAGATGTTCACATATCAATATCATGCAATACATTAAGGGTAGTTATTTTTAAGTTTAATATAAAGCACTCGCCTGAAACCGGAATGAAATACCGGGTTAAAATCTGAGAAATCCGTGAACTCGTGCGAGCAAGCCACTAGCCCATATTTATATATTAAAATATATAAATATAAATATATATAAATATTAGAGAGGGAATGAGAGAGGGGAGAGAGGAGAGACAGAGTTGTAGGAAGGAGAGAGAGAATATAGGGTATTTTTAGAAGAGGTAATAAGAATTAAAAGGGGAGGGGTATGATTGAAATTATGGGGAAGTAATTTGGGGGTAAAGTGGAGGGTATTTTAGGGATGTAGAAAAGTGGGTATATTTTAGGAAAAGAAAGAAGAAAAGAAAAGAAAGAAAGAAATAAAGAAGGAAGGAAAGAAGAAAGAACGAAAGAAATGGAGGGGGTGGGTTCGGTGGCCGGCGGCTGGCCACCGCCGGAGGTGGGGGCGGCACGGCTGTCCTGAGGAGGGGAGGAGTGGGGGGGTGGAGTTGTTTTGTGGTGGTGGTTGTTTGGTGGAGGAGTGGTGGTGGTAGTTGATGGTGGTGGTGGTTGTGGTGGTTGTTGGAGGTGGTGGGGAGTTAGAGGAGGAGGAGATGATGATGGAGTGGTGGGAGTGGTGGATTTGATGGAGATGGTGGTGAATTTTGGAGGAAGGGAAGTGATGGTGATGAGTTTGGTTGAATTGGAAGTGGTGGGTGGTTGGTGGAGGTTAGAGGAGGTGGTGGAGTGGAGAGGGGATGTGGTGGCCGGCAGCTATAGGGGGCGGCGGCGGCGGTGATGGTGGAGGTGGCGGTGGTGATGAAGGGATGGTTTGGTTTTTGGTTGAAGGAGGTTTGGAGTTGAAATGAAAATGAAAAGGAGGGAGGGAGGATTTTAATAGAAAAGAGAAGAAAAGGTGATGAAGAAATGGGGGGAGAGGGGCTGCAGGCGGCTGGTGCAGGCGGCGGGGAGCAGAGCATGGGGAAGGTAAGGGGAAGAAAAGAAAAGAAAGAAAAAGAAAGGAAAAGGGAAAAATTAAAGGAAAAGAAAAGAAATAAAAAAATAATAAATAAATATTTTATTAGATAATTAAATTAATAAAATATTTTGGGAGTACAAAGTAGAGGAGTGGAGAAGAAAAAAAGTAAGAAAAGAAAAGTACGGTAAATAATATTTTTATTTTAATAGGGCAAAAATTCGACAGTTTTAGAAATGTTCTAAAAAATTCTCAAAAATAGTAAATATTATTTTAAGATGCTCGGTGAAATCAGATTCGAGAAATTCAATTTAGTTTTCAAATTAAAAATCTTGGAATCTTTCGGCGATACAGGCCGACACCAGAATCGGTCAAATTTTGATAAATTTCAAAAATCTTTTTAGATAGAAAATGAAATTCTAAGAAGTAACATGAAAGCCGTTTCTGAAAATTCAATCTCGTTTGAAAACTAAAAATCCGGGAATCAGTCAACGATGCCAACTGACATCAGTTTTGGAGATGTTGTAGAAAAATTCTGAAAAATTTCAGAAAATCATGAAAAATCTAAAATATTGGAAAACAGTGTCTGAAACTGAAATCAGTCAAATCGGACTAACAGAAAGGTCAAAACGGGCAGTAGGCTGGCATTGGGTTCCCGGTCCGGGTTAGGGCTGACTCTAGGTTTGAAAATCCAGATCCGATACACAATAACATAAGTAATTACAACCCAAAAATACATACTGGAAGAAAATTAATTAATACGGTCGAAAAATTTGGGACACATATCTGGGTACGTATCCCAGGAACGGGGTACTACAATATGTTTGTAGGAATGAGTAACTTGCATCTCACTGATGAATGAGGTGGCAACCACGTCATCATTGCAGTTATATACCAGAGCCATTTGGCTTTGGAAATAACTGGCATATTGTTTGAGACTCTCCTCGGGCTTCACTCTTGATGATAACGATGTGATTGCTGTTCTTCCTCAGCTCCAGTCGGGAAGCGTATTGGTGATAGAAAGCTTGCTTCACCTCCCCGATATTCCGAAGATATTGTCTCGGTAAATAAAAATAGTTGTAGGTGGCGCCTCTGAGACTGGATCCGAATACATGACTCAGAAGCAGGTCGTCGTGAGAGCGCACTGCCATCTTGTCGTGGTACTGGCGGAGATACTGTCGATGGGGTCAGTTGCTCCTGAGTAGCATTCGAAGCTGGGCATCAAGAACTTGCTCGGGAAGTGGTGAGATGTGATCTCCTTGGAGAGCGGAGAGTTGAGAACATTTAACCCATAAGGTTCCGTATCCTTCTGGAGAAGTTGGCTGGCTTTCTCAACCTGCTTTCAAACGATCTCCTTTATGTCCACTCAAGGAGTCTTCATGGCTTTGGGCGACCCGGAGTTCTCGGAGTGCTGATTGCCACTCGGGGAGAATGACCTGTCACGCTTTCGTTTACTCTCGGTGCGAGCGGTTCCTGCTGGCAGAGACAGTGACAGAGGAGCTTGAGAACCCTCCCTCGCGAGGCACCCAGAGGGTTGATGTAAAATGGGTGGATCACAATCACCTTCAAACTAAAAATTGAAGAAATATGATTTTGAAAGAAGAAATAGAAAAGAGATTAGGGTTTAGATAAAAGAATCAAATAAATGTTGGGCTTTGTACCCCTTGCGCAAGCTTCACACCCCTTACACCATGGGCTTCACACCCCAATACTCAAGAGCACTCTCAAGAGAATTTAACTGAAAAGTTTTTAATTATTTTTTGTTTATCTTATTCATTGAGTTGAGCCTCTTTATATAAGCTTTTACAAAGTGAACTTCCCCATCAAACCGATGTGAGACTAAATTTCAATAAAAGAAACAACTAATCTCAAAGAAAATAAACTAAGGCATAGAGTCATCTAAGAATTGGTAATGTCCTCATCCATTCCTCCCGGGTGAGAGAAACTCGACCCCGTCGAGTGAGAGCTCCTTTCACGAAGCATCTCAATCGGGCCAAAATGGTGGCCGTGACAGCAACACTGATGCGTCATAGCTGACCCAGGGTGGAGGTAAAAATGGAGAAGAAAATATTAAAGGAGATTGAAATCAGAAACTCTGATACCAAACTGATATAAAACGGGAGAATCACGATCACTTTTAAACTAAAAATTGAAGAAATAGAGTTTTAAAATAAGAAATTGAAAAGAGATTAGGGTTTTGAGAAAAGAACCGGATCAATGTTGGGCTTCACACCCCTTGCGCGGGCTTCACACCCCTTACACCACGAGCTTCACACCCCAATACTCAAGAGCACCCTCAAGAGAATTTAAGTGAAAAATTTTTAATTGTTCATTGTCCATCTTATTCATTGAGTTGAGCCTCTTTATATATGCTCTTATAAAGTGAACTTTCCTATCACAACCGATGTGAGATTAAATTTCAATAATACAACTAAACTCAAAGAAAATAAATTAAGGCACAGAGTCATCTAAGAACTGGTGATGTCCTCATCAGTTGCGCTCAACGGAGAATCTCAATCAGGGTGAGGAGCTGATTCTGGACGCGAGCTGTCGCGTCTCTCTCCAAGGCATCCTGCTCACGTTCATGAATCGCCTTCGTCTGCTGCTCATCCAATTTTTTCTGGAGGATGGCGAGCATCTGGAGAAGTTGACCTTCGGCGGGGGTCGTGTTTCAGGCTGGTGGGTCCCCACCTCGACATGGTAGCTCGTGAAGTTCGCCCTTCATCGACGCTTTTGATGTAAACGTCTGGGAGCGAAGGAGGGTGGATGGCCCCCGTGCCCCCAACGACTATTGATTTGCTTTTGGCGGTAGCAGCGGTACTGGCCTGGGAGGTGCTCTTCCTGAGAGGAGTCATCTCTGATATTAACGAGGTTTTTTGAGGAGGATTCGGGCAGGGTTTGAGAATAAGAGAACTTTGAATATTGACTCATAGCTCTCATTGAAAACATCAAAATATAGAGGTGAATTTCTCGAGAGAATTTATCTACACTCAAATTGTAAGGGGGCAAATAGAGCAATACAAACACCAAAGAATTTACGTGAAAACCCGCAG
Source organism: Agave tequilana (assembly GCA_038442645.1). Lineage (NCBI taxonomy): Eukaryota > Viridiplantae > Streptophyta > Magnoliopsida > Asparagales > Asparagaceae > Agave > Agave tequilana. The sequence goes on from JAVJIF010018662.1 coordinate 26,392, forward strand.
AGGGAATAAATCACAGAGGAAAGAGAGATTTCACTAAATCAAAGAGATTTTACAGAATCAATTCTCTAGAGTTCGATCCCTTGTCAAGGAGGAAGAGATTGACTCTTATAGCTGAGGGACAGCGAGCTGAGTCATGGGCTTTGAGATTTCATCTATGGGTCTGCCCCTTATCGTAATTACATGTAACGCCCTGGTTGTAATTGGTTTGAGTGGCGCGTGATTGTTGGGGATGTGCCGGCTAGCGAAGATTGAGATTCAGATCTGCATTCGGAGCCCCCACGTGCCTAGAAGTTATAATAGCTTTGGCAGCCAGGTGGCAGGTAAGATCAATTGGATGAGACCGGGTCTGTGATCCCATGATCTGTGAGACTTGTCAGGTGTTACAATCTCGCAGGGGTCATAATTTTGGCCACTACAGTTATGGTGAGAGTTGAGGGTATTATATTTATATTCTAATAGTTTGGATGCGGACAATGGTTTAAATACCAATGACTCTTGTTTCTGTATCTTCCACAAATGATATAAATGTATCCATGAGATGGCAATTTTCACATTGGGTGGGATAGAATGAATAGGTTGCCAGTGAAAAATTAGTTTCCTTCACCAAGGTGTCAATGGCCAACTTATGGGCATTGACTTGCAGACATGCCGGTAAAGCTATAAGGAAACCTTGTAGGAAGGCCAAAACATTTGCACCATTATGCCTTTTGTGCTCTGATATGTGTGCCTTGATGAATATCTCGGCAAGGCATGATGCTTGCTTTATCACATTTGTTGATGATTGCGCACACACTATGGTTACCCTGATTTTCCACGAAATGTGAAGCATTTGAGAAGTATTGTATTTCTTTAAACACTAAGTTAGGTGGAGAATCAGTGGGGTATAAATTATTAGCTCTAAGGATGGATAGAGGCCACAAATATTTATTAGAGCAATTTAAGTCTCTGTATATGGAGAGGGATTGTTAGCTCCTCATCCACACTCTACAGCAAAATGGTGTATCGAAGAGAAGAAACAGGTCATTGCGTGATCTGGTTAGATCAACAATGACTTGTGAATATGCCATTCTTTTTTTAGGAAATATATGAAATTATTCGTAGCCACATCCTCAGCCACGTTCCTTTCTAAATGGATTACTTTATTTTTAGAAAAAAAGAAAAAAAAAGATGATTATTTTATGCATACTATTTTATGCTAAGTTGTGCTTGTGTTAGGTGAATTGAAATTTTTGATGGGTAGAACAATAGCAGGCTAGAGACTACTCACTCACACAAGTTGTCACTTTCAGTGTGTCGTTGTGACAACAGGAAATGAGATATGCAGAGTTGCACAAGCCATTGCGCAATATGTCCTGGCTAACTGCAATGGTCCAAACACACAGAGCTCCTATACTTGTGAGAGCTGCTCTTGGACCATGTGCGCCTTATGCAGGAGTAGAGGGTTCCATTGTGAACCCATCATCCATTGGGTCTGAGGAGGAGGTCAGATGTGAGTTCAATCCTAAGCACCTTGATGCCGACCATGAGCTGAATATATGAAGTAAGGGCACGCCATCAGATGCTCTGACAGAACCAACACTTGTGAGGTGTTTCATGAGCTTTTGTATGAGACTCTGGGAGAATAGATCCTGTAGTATGTAATTGTTTTGCTTTTGTTGAGCGACCGCCTGTTTGGTTAAGGCTGGAAGTGAGGAAGTGAAGAAGTGAGGAAGTGGTAATAGTTCCCTTTGGAACTTGGGAATTGGTTAGTAAGTTTTCTGGTGTTTGGATGTTGTTGGGAAGTGTGGTTTGGAAAATGTTATGTTTTTTTCGGTGTTTGGATGGTAATGTGGAAGTGAAAGTGGAAAAGTTGACTACAAAGTTGACCGCAAAATAATATTAAATTAAAAATTAATTAAGAAAAATAAAATTAGACTGTAATTAGAATACAAGTGAGGTTTACATGAGCAAAAAATTAACTGTTTTGTGCTACAACTTATTACAAATGAGATTTATATGACCACAAAATTAACTGTAGCACTCTGGAAGTGAGGAAAACGTTGTGTAAAGGAGAAAAGAGAGAAGGAAAAGAACTTTTTCCATTTTCCTTTTCCGGTGTTTGGATGAACAGCTGAAATGAGAAAAGACACTTCCCACTTCCTCACTTCCACCCAATTCCTTGAATCCAAACAGCGTGAATTGCAGGAAGCCAATGAATAGATCCTTGCTCCATCATGTCAGCCTAGGAGGCCATAGCTGGCTGTTATAATTCGCTTGGTGACTTCAGTATGTCTCACAAAATCGAGGAATAATGCTGCTAGTAAGGAATGAGAAATATGAGTTGCAAAGCGAGTAGTCCTGGATTCAGTGGTATGAGTCGCAGGAAAGATCATCAAATGCACTGTGGACGTATAACACATTGCACCCACGTTAAATCAAGAAATTTATTCCCAGATACAATAGTGATGGCATATTATCTGGGGTCAGGCATGACTTTGAAGGGATTAGAATTATATGGATCTAGTGTGATCGGGTGGAACTAGGGTGCAAAGTCTTGTCCCATTTCTTTCAGGATGCTTCTACATTCTAGCTCCTAACAGGCTTTCATACAAAGGCTCGCAACATGCAGGATTGTCTTAATAGTCACATGTTTGCATTACAATTGGTTTGTTCCAACTGCTGTGTACAGAGGAACGGTGGCTACCGCTGACCTGGATTGCATGTGAGTGGGAGATGTTGGGTTCAAACTTCAAAACTAGTCTTGGATGAAGTGGCTCCACGTTCGGGCGTGGCTGTAAACCTGAAACAGGTTGCGGCTACAGCCCATTAGGGTTTACTGGTGCTGGGTAAAGGGTTATTACAGGCTGCCTACATGTGTTTCGATATGTATGCTGTCATCCACTTGTTTGTGTCTCTCAAAACCCTACATACCTAAAGTTCATCTCCTCCTTGCGAAGATTACTCCTGGAATTCATTACGGACATGAGGTTGTGGATCACCTATTGTGTGGCATGCTCCACTGTCGAGATTGCACAAACTCTCCAGAGTGCAAATTGCAGTCAGACAAGTTCAATTGAAGCCCATTCGATAATACCAAAGACATGGCTGCATGTTGAATGTTGATTCTTTAGGTTTGTAACCCAATGTTATGTTGAGGTTGTCTCTAATTTACATTCAAAATCGAATGAATGTATTGTCCTACATGGGTTCAGGTCAACCGTTCATATTCAAGTACAGTGGCATGTACTGTAACAGGTAAGGGGCTGGCTGTTCACACTGAAATAATACGGAAGATCCCTAAATGATTCATCTTCGGGCTATTTTGTATTTTATTTCACTCTGAAGAAGAGGTTGGAAGGATTTGATGGGCTTTGGTTAATCATATACGTACATGGCAGCTGCCACAAAAGATGACTTCATGAATTGTATTCGGGGCAAAAAGGTCACAAGACACTAAAAATTTAGTAGAAAATGATACAAAATTAGTTATTTATTATCACAATAATTTTAAGAATCCTTTTCTGAAGGACTTCACCAAAACTTCTTAGGCTTCAACAAGCTTCAGAAGTCTCAAAGCTACTTCTAAAGAACTTCACCAGAGCTTCTAAGGCATCAACAAGCTTCAGAAGTCTCAAAGCTACTTCTAAGAACTCAAAATACTTCTGCAGAAACAAACACTAAAATGCATTTAGAAAAACTTCAAATTCCTTGAAATACTTCAGGATTTTGTGGGACTTTGGTGACTTCTACCTCTTCCATATATAGCCAAATGGCCCTTTACTGTAGTAGGGGGTACTCTTCACTTTTACTTTAGATCTGGTTCGTACTCTGAAATATCTAATTAGTTTTCTATTAGAATCTTTTGATGTCATTTAGTTACTTGGAATAATTTTGTTAGGTGTATCTGATAAAGGCAAATCTTTTTTGGATTTATTTAAGGTTATATATTTATTTACTTTCTTGGGATTAAGCAGCCTTTTATATAAAGGATTGTCTTTGTAAAAAGTATTGATGGCGATTTGATGAATGAAAAATGATTTAATAATTTTGAAATTATTCTCTATGCTGGAGATGTTGTTCTAGCTTTATGTTAGTGTGAGGCGATCCAGCTGTGAAGCCATTCGTGGTCTAAGTCCACAAAAATGTATGAAGCCTTTATTTACCTTAATCTCCTTTTTTTTTTAAATTTCCTCTTCCTTCCCGACTCCCATTCCTGCACCTATAATGTCCATTAATTAGTAAAAGTGGAAGTTCATCCTGAACATGTCACTTTCTATTTGGAAACTGTCCTCTCCATTGCAACTTTCACCTTTCAATGTAAATAGTAGATTGATGAATGGTGATTATTCAATATTCTTTTCACCTTCTGGCAAGATGTCAGCTTGGGTTCTCAAATCTCAAAATTCAGTTGTTAATGGAGCTTTACCATGTCTGCCAATGCTAGAAACACTTCTATCTTTATCATTATATCACTATCTTTCTCGCCAACCTCGACACAAACCTTTCTGCAAGAATCTGAATCATCTTAGCTGTCTAAATTGCCAACACCATCTCTGCCCTTCCTAGATTTAGTCCCAAGTGGAAGTACCTTCAACGCCTTTGTCGACTCAACCATGTCCTTCATTATATCTCTTGTCTGAGTGCGCGGTTTAACTCACTTTCCCACCAACTTCCGTAAGAGAGTTCTTCATCAAATTTGCCGCGAGTAGGAGACTCCGTTGCAGCTGGAAACTGAAAATCAGCCAACAAGGGCAATTCCTCACTGCCTTCCTTCACCATCTAGGCTGTCAAAAGTTCCACAGCCTTTAGCAGTGACAAAGCTATGTATTTGACGTCAACTCTGTTACAAATTCAGCCTTCATCCCCATCTTCTCAAGCCTAATTTAGTCAACATTGAGGCCTAAGATGAGAACATCTATGCTGGGACAAAATCATTGCTATCAGAAGCCATAACAGAGGTCTCAAATTGATTATGTTTCTTCACCACCTCTGCTAGATCACCCTCAATCTGAGTCTTCTATGCCATTCCTGCTATCCACTCTCTAAGAAGCTGTTACCTTATGTTTGTTGTCCAAAAGAAACAGAAAAATTGCAGTCCATTGTTTTTTTGCTGCCCAAGTTATCATTGATCTCGTCTTCAGCGAAGCCAAGCAAGCTCACTCCTATAAGTCCACAACCGTCACCGTCTATCCTTTCTCCACTCTTCCAGTTATAATCAGAAAGTGATGACCCTTTTTGTTGCAAATAACAAAAGTAGGTTGAAGCACTGGAGCAAGTCATAATAGTACAAGCGAGAAAGAATAAAGAACTGTTAAGCTATGAAGGATTACATCTTTATTGATATTCAGATTATAAAACATAATTACATGAAATCATGGACCAACCTCTCCTTATATAGACTTCAAACAAGACCAAATCCCACTCAAACTACAACTTGTAAATTGTAATATTAGTAGCACTCTATAAGACTTCAAATATTATGAGGACTTTATAACCAAACTTATTATATTTAACATCCTCCCTGAAACTTATGATGGTTTGATATCGAGAGTTTGTCTAACAAAAAAATGAAAAATAAAATTTGGAACTGTTTAAGTGCTCAAAGCTAATTCTGAATTATTGATGTTGACGTCAAGTGTTAATGTTGATGCCAAAGTTGCAAGCAAAACCAAACCGATTTAAGATGAACTAAAAGTTGAATTTTAAGTTGAACTAAACTGAACTTTACACTTATGGGAAGGATGCACCAAAAGTTAAAATTTCATCTATAACCAAACTTATTATCATCTAACAACGAGTTGTCTCAATTAAATGGTGGTGTTTTTGTTTAGAGACTCCATTCTGTTTCAATTGGATTCATGAAAACAAAAAAAATATGTATATGATCCTTCGTGGCGAGGAGTGATTGAGAGGACTTCAAACCCTTCAATCATTAATGACAGATTGATCTGGGACCAAGCAAGAAGTACTCAACAGATTACTCGTGATGTAAAGTAGAAACCATTGTTTAAAATCTCAGTATCGGGATTGGCAAATGGTTTTTAGTATCCACATCGTCAACATTGACCATTACTATTGGCTTATCGACCGATATTAGAAAGGGTAAATATCATATTAGGTACCTCAAACCCAGTAAGATATTGCCTATATATATATAGAATCGACCGATATTTGAAACCAATCCTACAAACACTTCAATCGTGATGCAGAGCTCAAACTTGAAGTTGCGGATATTGCACACTAATTTTCTCACAAACAAAATAGAACTAGAGCAGAAAATCATAGAAGAAGGAGAAGAAAGAAGACGAAAATTGTAAATTGCATAGCACAAGAAAGAGGAGAAGAAAAGATCATTCAAAGAGGAGAATTTTTAGCCCTTTATTATAAATATTTCCCTTTTGATCAAAGTCCTTAGCACTTGCGGATTGTCCGGCCTTTTTCCATCTCATATGATCGGATTTAATTCCATGATCATGCTAGGTAATAGATGCAACAAAGAAAACCAAGTAGAACTCTTTTGGACTAATCAAAACACTCCTTTTCTTTCCTGTGTATGTGCAGGCGAACTAATTCCAAAAACACAAGTTATTAGGATTTCTAATTAACTCCTCTTTTGTTTCAAACCACACCAAATTCACCTGTACTCTGGTACTTCTGCATCACAAGCGTGAGTTGTATCTTCTCATGCAATTTGAAATCAACATCGAAACCTCATTGCATGTGGAAGTCCTCAATGAAGACTTGAAATTGGGTATAGATATTTGAGTCATAATTCAACACCTACCAAGTCATTTTTGCAGGGTTTTGGGGTGTGGGGGGGGGGGGGGGGGGTGGGGTGGGGGGTGGTGTCATGTTATAAGATGGGTGATTTGATGCCGGATAGGTTTAGTTGAAGCCCATTCACCTATACCAAAGACATGGCCACATGTTGCACCCTGATAATTCAGCTTTTGTTATTCGAATTGATGTGGAAATTGTCCGCAATTTTCATTCAAAACCAAATACACTGATAGGCCTATGTGGTTTCAGTTCAACAAATTCATATCGGTTCAATATTGTCACAGATAGAACTCTTTGTTTGAACGGAAGAGGTTGAATTCTTTGATTTCCTTCTACATAATCTGAAGTACGTAAGGCGTCTTCGAGCACTTAGGTGAACACTTTACGTGTTTGTTTGCTGCATGAGGGAACTTTTCTAGATGCAAAAGTGACTAGATGCTAGATTTTAGGATCCTCAATAAATGCTTAAAATAATATAGAAATGATTCTCCTCTTCAACTTTTATGCGTGGGGAGACTCTTTTCTTTCTGAATACAAATGTCAAAGCATTTGGGTGACAGCCCGCATAGAATTTATCAAAGTCCCTTTAATCTCTTTCAGTTCCCTCTTCCAAGTAAAACAAACATGTAAAGAGCCCGAGGAAAGATACTTCAGGGACTTCGGGATTTCTTCCAAGCAAACAAATAACCCCATATTATAACAGGTTATTGTAGCAGTATTGTAACTTGGAGTACTTTAGTAATTTCATTCCGACCTGGGTGGGATTCTAAAATATTTGGTTAGCTTTTTAAGATTAGAACCTTTTTATATCTTTTAGTAATTTGGAATTTTATATTAAACTTTTTCCTAAATTGATTGAAGTAAATCTTTTATCTACTAACTTTTAGAACTAGATTTTTGAAGCCCTCAAGTTAGTTATTATGATTTTTTTTGTTATGCCTAACTGATAAAGGGAAATATTTTTGGATTTATTTAGAAATCTTTTTAATTTAGTTTTTCTGGGATTAAGCAAGCCTTTTATAAAAGATGGTTTTCTTGGTAAAAATTATTGAATGATGATTTGATGAATGAAAAAAAATATAAAATTGTTAAATAATTTCCTTGTGATCTAGGTGTGAAGTTTTCTGTTGTGTGAGACTGCAAAAAAACCAGGAAGTCTTTATTACCTTAATCTCTCTTTTTCTTTCTCTTTTTTTTAAAGGAAAAAAAGGATTCCTCTTCATTCCCTACTTCTGTTCACGGCCTTTGATCTCCATTAAAAACGATCATATACGAAACTTGTAGAGCTCAGATTCCCTTCCTTTGCTATAGTTGTTCCTTAAGGTATAATCACAAACCATGATCAGTTTTCCAATGGGCAACGTATGCTCAAGGTTTGTGCTTGCTTGCATGCATGAGCTCTATAGCGAGTGTGACTTGCTCTTAAAAGCTGGGAACAAACTTAATAGTTGGATATTTTCTTAGTTTGGAAGAAGATTTAAGTTAAGGGGTGCTAACTAGGTATTCTTGGAGTCAAAATATAAGTGTTATGATCATATAACCCATTACATAAACCAGAGTGTGCTAGAGAAGATGGGTGCACCAATCTACTCTTTCGGGGTTGGGTTGTTTTAGTCAAGTTCTCGTAAGGTTTTATCACCTAATGTTTTTGCTGCCATTTATCTACTTTAATGGCAACCTGAAGTGGCAACCTATTTCTTCATAAATGATACAGGCATCTATCTTGTCAGTTGGCTCAGTCACATTTGTTTCTGCAAAAACAAGGAATCACGTCTGGTGAATAATTTGAACTCTTTTCAGATACTCTCCAAAGTCCAAATTCATTGCCAAAATAGTTTTTGGGCTTTCTGTAAATTTCTTGATGTTTCTGATCAAACATGATGACATGTGAAAGAAACAAACTGCAATGGATGAAGTATTTTGCAATTGAAAAAGTTTTGAAGCTTTAGGTGTTTCTTTCATCTATGTTTCCATAAAAGTGATGCTTCTTTCCTTATTGCAGGTAGACCGGGGTTATGTCTTTTGCTGAAATAATTTGTCCGCTGATGATTACGAAAATGTCGGTACACGAGAAAATGCATAGTGAAAGATAATGAAGATTTCTGTGGTTTGACCATTGAAGGAAATTTCCATGTGTCATGGCACCACATGCAGTGTGGGAAATCAATTATTCTTGAATGTTTCTTCATCATGATCGATCAAAGCAAGAGACATCAGATAAAATTTGGAACCCAACTATTCTATGGGTTTCAAGAAGCCTCCGCAAATGCTTATATCAAGACCATCTCCTCTATCAACGCAAGTCATAAATCTCTACATCACAGCACCTGCGTTGTCTTGGGATCATGAGGAGTTCGGATTGGGCAATAACCTCAGGATTTAAAAAATGAGGACTTGGTATTTTATGAACCATCTAAAGGATTCTGGTTAGATGGTCAACGTATTAATTAAGTGGAAATCCAATTTCTTTTCTCTTGCTCTTTTTAGTTTTCAACTATAAAGATGACTGCATTATATTAAAGTTTTACTTCTGTCCAGGAAAACAAAATAAAATTTTGACATGTTGATGGACAGCCATCCCACTTTTTCATTGACAACTTCGCATCAGTTTGTAACCTGTAAATTATTGGAATTTGAATGTTCGATAGATTCGAGCACTGCAAAATCTGGCAGGGTTACAAAATGATATCACAATACCCAGAAATTGTGAAACCTGAAATTTCTGCTGCAAGGAGAGAATACTCATTGCATTATTTTAGAGATCTTTGGAATTCTCTGTGGTCCGAGAACATTCAGTTAATATTATCTCAGGTAATTCCAGTGAGTGGGCTTATGTCTCCATCATTCTTGCTTTCATGCTTGGGTACTGCACACTGATGCTCATCTTTTGTTCGTAGGGAAAATGGGAAAACGGTGCCTGCACCATTTGTCGCGGTCCATGTGCCAGCGTATGGTCAGCGATGGAGTGACGGTGACGTCCTGTTCCTTTTGGCCAACCATTGTGGGGGTGATGAACTCCACAGTCAGGTCCCATGGATTCCTCTCTCTTCCAATCTCTTAACTGTTCTATTCAATAGCTTGTGTATTTATTCAGTTGACACATTTGAATTGGAGTTACATTGAGAATTTTAATCATGATGCCTTGCATCATATGTTGCTTTCAGATGCCCTACCAGCTCAACTCCAACCATTTCAGCTCCTGATGCTGCATTTTCATTGAGGCAACATCTCAAAGATCCAAACATGGGTGGGTGTCCACCGATGAGGTCGAAGGGGACGGTACACCACGCGCCATGATGGTGCCATGATGTGTCATGATGCACTGACAGAGGAAAAAGATTGCCCCGCGATTGCAGCTAAAACTGTATGTGATCAATTTCATCATGCATGCATACAACTGATATGGATCTTATGCATGTTCATCATTACTATTTCTCAAATCTCAACCTGGCAATTGAGAACAATTAGACATAGTTAGGATATAGATTGAAGCTTATACTTTGTTTCAATGAATTAACACATCACAAGTTTGGGCATATTCAGTTTACTTGCATGACATTCAAGCAACTTACCAATACATTGTAGTGGCACATACAACAATTATCAGTACAATTAATCAGTGCTCTACAATGATTGCATGTTGTAAGGGAATCTTATATATATCTTGTCTATATGTAGTGGAAAATATTCATGAACAATCATTGAAAAATTATGCAGACTGAATAGGTTGTGATAATTGAACCCTGAAGAATGATTTAGAAAATTATGGCCCAGAGATATTTGTGTGGTGATGGTGAAAGAGAATGACATGGGGAAGGAGTAAGTTGTGGAGGTGTTGCTTGGTGGTGGCTGGGAGTTAGGGGCTCCAGGATAATGACATGGTGACACCTCTATGGATGCAAAGCCAAAGAGGAAAGGCCTTGTTTGGATTCAAGAGTTGGAGAGGTGTTGGTGATTATCAATTTTGAATCGGGGGAGTTGTGTGGAAATCAATGTTCCATCATGGTCAAATAAAGTGTTTTGTCGCCCAACTTCTCACTGAAATGAGGTTGTTTAGTGGTTATTAGTGCTCCTCTGTTGATAATACATGAGCGATTACGCTATTTATCTCGTTTTCCAAAAGTAACGACGAGTCTCCTCTTGAATTCCCACGCTCTTACTCTGCCATTTTTTGTGTTTTTGGTAGAGTTAACTGGTGTTAAGCACCTAAACCGAAGAGTCTGCACAGGTTGTGAAGAAAATGACTTGGGCAGGAGCTAGCTGTGAGCACAGATTGGGACAGGGTTGTAGGATAATGACATGGTGAGCAACACTTCAAGAGTTTGTTGTGGTGGGCCTATCATGAGGGTGTCACCATGCAATGTGTGAAATCTTGGAGTAACTTCACGAGGACTTGAGTCCAGAGGACTAGTAGAAATAGAAGTAGAATAAAATCTCTTGTGGTTTAGGGTCTGTTTGGTTATCGTAAATCGTAAGTCATAAGTCGTAAGTTTTTTTACAGTTCCAAGTGACTTATATGCAAGTAAGTTTTACGGTGTTTGATTGGTAATATAAAGTTGTAAGTAAAAAAGTGTATTGTGTTTTATGGTGTTTGGCTATCGTAATGTGTAAGTCATGAGTAGAAAAGTTGGCCACAAAATTAACTGTTTGGTGATTTAAAAAAAAACAAATAATTTAAAATAAAATTAAAATTAAATAATTAAAATTTAAATTTAAGTAAGAATAATAAATATAAATTAAAAATATTAAAAATTAAAAATTAAAAATATTAAATATTAAATAACTAAAAATAATTAAATATTAAATAAATAAATATATAAATTAAATAATTAAAAATAAATAACTATTAAATAAATAAAAATAAAAATAAATTAATTAAAAATATAATATATTAAATAAAAAACTTAGTAAATACTAAAAATTAAATATATTAAATATTAAAAATATCTAATAATCAAAACTTAAAATTTATATTAAATATTACTAATCTGTACATAAAGTAAGATTTAAAAATAAGTGTAATATATTACATTAATTTAGTAATAAAAAAGATTAATCTAGTAATAAAAAAGATTCTAATATTAAAAATTATTGAATTATTAATAAAAAATTTAATCTAATAATTATATGTAATCTAATAATTAAAAAAATTATAATATAAAAGAATTAATCTAATAATAAAAAATATTAATCTAATTACAATTAATTTTCAGCAATACAAATTTATCTGACCACAAAATTAACTGTTTGTGCTGCAAGTGGGTTATAAGTGGGATTTGCATGACCACAAAATTAACTGTTTGTGTTACAGATGGATCGTAATTGAGATGCAAATGTAACTTGCGATTTATGCGGTAAAACAAACATCTTATGACCGTAAGTCGTAAGTGCACTTGCGACTTACGACCTTTACGACAAAACAAACAACCCTTAGTGAAGAAGTAGAATAAAAATCCCTTTTCTTGAGGGATACCTCAGTAAAGTCAACAATTTTACTTTGACTTGCTCTATGGTGAAGGGACAAGATTAGTCACGGTCACTGAGACTTATTTGGCAACAAGGTTTAGCAAAAGAGTTAAGTAACTAAAGCTCTTTCGTCCAGTGCGCGATCATGACAGGACTCGAGGAAGAAGCCCATGTTAACTCCATACCAGCAGCCGCGGTATCAAGGCATTAGGAATCTGGGTGATCACGCCCATCACATCAGCAACTTATCTTTCGTCGGCCTTACTTGGCTACTAAGGTATTTCTTTGGAAAGCTCTTCCTCCCGTGCCAGCAGAGGCAAAGGTATGACCGCCAGCAGTAGGTACAGAGGCAGTTGATCTATACGTAGCGCGAGTTAAGTTGTAAGAAGTAAGGACTATTCCGTAAGCAAATCAAATTTCTTTTGTTGCATGCGGGCCCGCTTGTGAGACTGAAAAGAAATTGAAGCTAAATGACAATCTGAACTACTTGCTTACAGGATACTTATGGAACTGTGTAAAATTGACATGAGGTAGATGTTAATGATACCTCAAAATCATATCCAGACCCACCCGACTCGAGTTAACTCTAGATGCTAATTCTACTAAGAACTCTTCTTCTTCTTCTTCTTCTTTTTAAATCTCAATTCTTAACTTTTAATTCTAATTCTAACTAAATAACCCACACAAACCTAATTTCTAACTCTTCTACTATTTATCTCTAAGAAAATCATAACTGAGCTCCCTAACTCTCGTCGCCAAATCGCACCCTCAGCAAGTTGATAATTACCGGCCTTTGTTAGAAAATAAGGAGAAGAGAGATAAATTATAAAATGAGTGGTCTTTGTTATCTAATCCCAACATTAGTAATTAAGCTATTTAACTTTGATAACTAAAGTTGATAAAAATTAGAAGCATGTGTTAAAAATTAAAGTAAAAATTAAAAAAAAAGCTCCTAGAAAAATCCTATTAGTTAGGGTTATTATATATATATATATCTCTCAAATCTTTCGTATTTCTAAAATTACCCTCCAAATCTTCATATTTCTAAAATTACTCTTTATTCTTTAATTTGATCAAATTTACTCCCCATGTTATCTTTTTTAAAATTTTAAAATACAATTACTTTTTAACCCTAGTTTTTTTTATCAAAATTTCCCCAATGTTATCCTTTCTCTCTTCATGCATCCTCTCTCCCTCCCCTCCTCTGCATCTCCCACCTCTCGCGAGCGCGAATGCCCCCCCGACCTGTATGGAGTCGATTAATTGATCAATCAGATTAATTTAAATTTAATTAAAATTTAATTTGGATTTAATTAGAATGGTATTAACTGAATGTGAGGTATTAAAGGAATTTCACAAAAATTTAACAGAATATTCTTTTTTGATGCTTTTTAATTGATGATGGGGACAATTTTGATCAAATTAAAGAATGAAGAGGATAATTTTAGAAATACGAAGATTTGGGGGGGTAATTTCAAAAACAAAAAATTTGAGGGGTATATATAAGAATAACCCAATTAGTTAATGGTCACTATTTTCGGAAGTTATTTTTGTTCGTCATTCATTTTGGAAGTTAGCAGTCAAGTTCAACTGGCGTGGGGTGGTGAACCGTCCATTTGAGCACGTCTTTGTTTGAACTGTCCAAAAGTGTGGCGATCTCGTTGGCACTATCATCATGTGATTCTTTTACCATTTTTAGGAAGTACATACAATACTAAATATGATATAAGACATGAAAATATGGTTTAAATGGGGTTAGTTCTAGTAATTGCTTCTTAGGAGTCTCTAATTATAGTGGTTATTTGTTTGATATTAGATTTTTTTTTTTTTTTTTTTCTCTCCCTCATGAAGACAAGAAAAAACATCTCTATTATATTAATCGGAAAGGGAGGGTAGCGTCTAGATGTTTCATGTCTTATTTTTACTTATCCTTTTCTTTTCTTTTAATTACATTGTAGATGGTCTTATTTAATATTTAGGCATGAGCGCAAAAGACAAATTATTAACTAAAAAAAATGTATGGAATAGCTCATAATTTCTTAAAATTCATAAAAATTATACATTTTTATTTTAAGTGCACGTGCTATATGCCAAAAAACTAGTAAAAATTATAATTTATCTATAACTGCTTTTAAGAGCTAATTGTTTGAAGGCCTGCCTCCCATCCTTTTTCCATATCAAATTCTGATAATTAACATCTCTCTCTCTCTCTCAAAAACGGAAAAGAAAAACCCTAAAATATGTTTGAACAAAAGGAAAAATAGATTAGAGGGAAATGAACTTTTCTAAAAATTGAAAATCAAAACTTTTGAAGTAGAACTGATGTGCGTTCTTGAACGTTGTTCTTTAAGTAATATTTGGCCTACTCCGATGCAAGGATTTCAAAGTCAAAGGATTAACAGTTGAAGAACTCTGGTATGCACCAATCAGATTTTTCGGTGATCTTTTCGATCTAATTAGGTAAGTGACCTTCTCGGTCTAACACTTGACAAGGCTCTACTAATGAGTTGGACACACTTCTGCACTAGGAACTATACTCTTAGAAACTAACCACCTTTGTAATTTGATTTTTCTTTTTTGGTGATGAAACAAATGAGCTCAATGTGCCTATTTATAGGATTCCTGGAGCAGCCCAAAGGTCACCCTCTCTTAAATGGGGTAGGTTAAGAGACATGTCCATGTTCAATAATCTAACTCAAGAGTTATGTTTAATAAGTGCATCCCAAGAGTCATGTCCAGATTCAATGTATCCACCCCAAAGGTCTTCATTTCTTAATGAGAGAAGTCCAAGAGATTTGTTTAGTCTCCATCTCTTAATTAGGAAAGTCCAAGGGACTTGTCCAGATTCATTGAATCCAACCAAGAATTTCTATCCCTTAATTAGAGAAGTCCAAGGGAGTTGTCCAGATTCACTGCAAGGAGATCAAAGGTTTTGGCTTCATTAACCAAACCCAATCAAGCCCAAGTCCAACTAGTTTGTACATGTGGGAAATTAATTAGACAAAAAAATGTTCTAAGCTTGCCTTTGAACCCGTATCTTTAGTGTGGCAAAATATAGTCTTACCAACAAGCCATTTAAATTTGTTGAAATATATGTATACATAAAATATATAGTTTGAAAACTTTTTCATTTTTGGAAAGCAATTTTGCACAAAAATTCTAACAATCCCTCACAAGTTTACAAACTATCAATAACGATGTTTAAATCATTGTGCATAAGGTAAATGTCATAAGGACTTGAATCCCCTTTACACCAACTGAATAGGAGGATAAATGCATGGTGAACTTGATCTTGAACTAGTATTTTCTCTACAATCCAGCAACACACAAATTAAAACCCAGCTGTGATAGTCATCACTTTAAATCACAATCTTGCCTAAGTGCTTGCACATTTAAGGTCCTGTGCATGTCCTGCTCTCTGCGAGGGCTCTAGATACTTTTTAGAAGTTCTCGTAAGAGACGGCCAAATCTTCAATCAAGCATAAGTGAGTTCTTTATGTGTGACTTCTACCCAACACCCCGCATCCGAAATGCTTTAGACTTATTAAAGCTTAAAAGCTATCCTTTCAAATGGTAGGAAATATACATGCAAATCTTACTTAATTTTTGAATCAAACATGTTATTATTAGTAGCATGAGCTTTGAACTAGTAACTTGATGTAAATGGTAAATGTACATAAGATTTATAATGACTTGAGACCCATTCCAGTGGAAGTCTTTTTGACTAATTCTTTTTTCAAGTCTTAGTCAGAGGAACTACAACATTCTATGAAGTCCGGACGTCAATCTCCGAAATGACTCTGTGACAGATAAGTTTGTTCAAATAGCCATGTTTCATACTAATGGTCAGCTTCTTTCCGTTGAAAAATGAGTTTTTTGCCACAACACTAGTTGCTTGATTATCACAATAGATGATAATTGCACCTTACAATTATTTTAACGGAAGGTCTCGAAGAAAATAACTGAGCCACTTAGCCTCATCTCACCAGTTAACGTAAAGAACTCGAACTCCATTGATGATTGTGCAATCAGAATTTGCTTCTTAGACTTTCATGAAATGATAGCTCCCCTCATGGTGAAGACAAAACCTCCAGTAGATCTGCATTCATGTGGTTTCGAGTACTAGCTTGCATCTATGAAGCCTTTGATCATAGCTGGATATTTGATGTAGAGCAAGCATAGATCCATGATTTCCTTTAAGTATCTCATCAATCTCTGAACAACATCCTAGTGAGGCTTTTCAGGAATGCTTGTAAATGTGCTGTAACGCCCCGATCCCGCAGGTACGGGGACGTTATGGCGACGTACATACGCGAGGTGAAAACACGCTCACGCGTACGTTAAGCCTCAGTCCAGTACATACCCTCCATATAGACATGGGTCCCAGCATGAAATAAGTACAAGAATACCTGCAGAAAAGGGTTAGGGATCATAACAGATAGGAAAACTGGGAAAAATACGATAATAGAAATAAAACACAACGATACCTATGAATAGTCTCGATCAAGAATCTCCTCTGTGACTCCACTAAATTAGCTGACCGAACGATAACTCGGATCCCCAATCTGGGCACGCAAACCCAGGGTCGTCAGAAAGCGACCTAGTGAGTGGTAAAATGAAGGAGGAGGTAGTAATATATACAATAGTAATACAAGCACGATACATATATATAATACATGATGTTGTACTAGTGATACCATATAATAAGTATATAAGAAGCAGTAGAAAATATAATCATGTCATATTTTAATACCAGCACTACCTAGCATGTTATCATCGGGTCATATCTACAGTAATAACCACAGTTGTATAGTGATGATGTGATGGACATAAACGTGTAGATAAAGTATGCAACATCACCATACTACGGTGTGGTGTCTAGGCAGCATATAGGCAATGCAAAACAGAATATATGCAATGCATCGTATACATGTGCATGAGTAGTATGTCACCACAGAAAGCGTAACATGTACCAGGTAAAGTAACAAGTATACATGTAACATGATATCGGGTAAAGTAACAAGTATACAGGTAACATGATATCGGATAGAGTATCATGAACAGTAACAAGATAGCATACATGTAGCAGTCAAGTCATGTCATTTATACAATAGTAGCAATCAGTACTACCGGTATTTTAATCAATCTCTTCCAGTGTCCCATACCACTGGTAGTTCATACTGGAGCCCGCACTCCAGTCGAACCCATCCGGACATGGCCTACTGGTACCATCATCCAAACGAGAGAGTGACCAAATAACAAGTATTCCCGACGTCACTATTGTGTATACTGTTTTATTATGTTAATTGAAAACCCATGGTCGGGGAGCTCTTATCGGGTAGGTGTATCCCGTGCATACCCGGGATCACAGCCTTAAACAAACCCCTGGCTGCTGAGACCAGGGCCCTCTGCTAAGAGGGGAACAATAATCAAGTAACGGGAGCTCATGGAGCTATACAATCGGTAGGTAGCACTACCATCCCCTGCAGTGGGAGAACAATATGGATCCAGTACATCACCCGATAAGATCTAATCAACCGTCAAGTCTCCCCCATATCCAAGTTAGCTTTATGATCTGATATGTCAAGTATACAATGTAACGAGAACCAATACAGTACATGATATGGGTAACATGATAACAGGACCTGAGCTCTGTTGATAGCATAGAACAATATAACAGGAAACGGGAACAATATAACAGGAACAATATAACGGGAATCGGGAACCATAGATGTGGGATTCCACATATCGCATATCAACAGCTCTCATGTCCAATAACGGGAATATCCATATCAGTAACGGGAATCAATCATAGAACATGAATACGGGAATAACATGGAACAAGAATACATGTAATAGGAACAGGGATCCATATGATAAGAATAGAGAAACCATATATGCATGTGTAACAGGGATATGGAAACATGACATGCATGTGTAACAGTGAAATGTAAACATGACATAACGATAACAATAATATGAAATGCGGTAGTCCGTGCATTGGTCTCTCCGTGTACCAGTGAAACATCTATGTGTAGCAATAATCCGTGTAATATCTCTGTGATAGTGCATGTAATAACAGTGATCAGTGCCTCCATGTAACGAGGATATCAATCTATCATGATGGTATTCAGTGTACTCGTGTACCCGTCTATCAGTAGGTCACAAACATATGCAATGGTGAGACGTGTCCATGAACTACATGAAAGCTACATGCAATACCGATATCCAGTGTAACCGATATCTAGATGCACTACGGTGCTTAGTGTACCAGTGGGTCGGTAAGGGTGACAGTGGAATAGTGACAAGATCCCGTATGCTGAAGTACACGTGTCTTGGTGTCCAAGTAGCAGTAGTGTGTCACTATAATAGTTATCCATGTAGTGACAGTGTCTAGTGATTCTTTCATTGATCATCTAGCTTAGTGTCTATGTTTACTCAGATTGTTTACAGTTTCTTATTACAAAACATGACGTTTCTCGAGTTAAGTTATTAATTTACCTGTGCTAGTGCTTAACCCATAATTACGGTTTCAGAACGAAAACATAACATGACTAAATAAATATAATTTAGAAAAAGAAAACTCTAACAAACTAGCCACGGGAGGGTAACTCTCTTTCTCACGATCGCAACGGATCCAGAATCGTCCGAATCGGAGTCCGGATGCTCTAGTTATCGCCCGAACACTAAATCATAATAAAAAGGGTAAATACGTAATAAAAATATTTTAAACCGCAAATACCGAAAAGTAGGGGTTTTCTATAAAAGTACCTTTATTGAGTTTCGGATGCGGATTTGGCTCTTAACGGGTTGGGTCCAGATCCACAACACATACCCACTTAAGTTAAATGGGTAACGGGTTAACGGGTTGAATTGGGGGTTAATTGGGTTTAACCATGAACCCAATAGGGTTATTGGGTTTGGGTTTTACCCAAACCCAAAGGAACTACAACAGCAGCAGCAGCAGCTTGCTGTTGCTGCTCCTGCGCGGCCGGCCGGCCAGCCCAGCTGGCCGGCGGCGCTGGCCGCCTGCCGGCGGCGGTTCCACAAGATAGAGAGAGGGAGAGAAAGTGAAAGGGGGGGGGAGAGAGGGGTTTACAGAGAGGGAGAAAGGAAAAGAAAACAGGGAGAAAAGAGAGAGAACGGTGGCGGCCAAGGCTGGGAGCGGCGGCGGCAAAGGCCGGGGACACGGCCGCGGCGCCGGCCGGGCACGCGCCTGCGGCGCGTGGCCAGGTGAAAGCACGGCGGTGGCGCGCCGACCACCGCCCGGGGCATGGGTCGGTTTCTCTGGACGGGAGAGAGATGAGAGATGAGAGAGAGAGAGTGCTAGAGAGAGAATTAGGAGTGAGAGAGTTTTTGGGAGAGAGAAAGAGAGAGATTGGCTTTATAAAGAAGAGAGAGAGATGGTGGTGGCTAATGGTGGTGGGGGATTTCACTGGAAGAGCCCAGAAAAGAGAAGAAGTGGAAAGAAAAAGAACGAAAAAAGAAAAGGTTAAAATAATAATATTTTATTATTATTATAATGGCCCAATATTCAACCAACTCCGAACGGTACCCAAAAATTACAGAAAATAGAGAATATTATCTTGAGATAGAATATGAAAACTGTTTGCAAAAATTCAAGCCGGTTTGCAAATTAAAAATCCCAGAAGATTTCGCCGATACCGGGCGACACCGGTTTGGCCAGATTTTCGATAAATTCTGAAAAATTCCCAAAAATACTCTAAGGTAGATAATACGATTCTAAGACACATGGTGAAAGCAGATTCTCAAAATACAACTCTGTTTGTGAAATAAAAATCGTAAAGCCGCTTATTGGTATCGGTCGACACCGACTACCGAGATTTTCCAAAATAAACTAGAAAAATTTCAGAAAATCCTAAAAAATCTAAAATATTAGAAAATAATTTTTGAAACTGAAATCAACTCAATTGAATTACTACGGAGGCCAAATCAATTTTGTACGTCGTATCGCGTACTGATACGGTGATACGTACACCAGGGATCAGGGGGTTACATTCTCCCCACCTTACAAAAAATTTCGTCCTCGAAATTTCAATTCAGGTGTGGATCGGGGCATTACATGTGCTAAGCAAGCATTCCAACAGAGAATGCTATGTATGATCTTGTGCAACTCCTTACGTACATATAACTATCAATGCTCTTTGAGTACTCTAGTTGTCTTATTGATCTTCTTCCAGTATTAAGTCGAAGCTTCTTGTTGTAATCATATAGCATGGACAACTCTGGCAGGAGTAGCCATACTTCTTCAACATATTCTCTATGTAATGGGATTGAGACAATCCAATTCCATCATTTGGGTACAAGCTCTTGATTCTGAGAATCATATCCGCAACCCCAAAGTCCTTCATGCTGAACTGGGTCATAAGAAATTTCTTGGTAGATTTCACTATCTCCAAGTCTCTCCTGATGATAAACATGTTACCTGTATAAAGGCAGATCCCTATTACCTTTTCTTCAGGAACCTTGATGTATAGGCAATTAGATTCACTGACTCGATACCCATTGCTAAAAACAATCCTGTCAAATTTCTCGCACCAAAGCCTGCTTAAGACCATATAAAGACATTGTTAGCTTGTTTACCTTATCTATAAGAGCATCGAGTCCTTCTGGTTTCTCCATGTAAATTTCTTCAGTGAGAGTCCCGTGTAGAAAAGCTCTCTTCACATCCATTTGGTAAATGATGAACTTCTTGATGGCAGCCCATGCATTCAGCACCCTGATGGAGTAATTCTGTAAACCGGTGCATAAATATCGAAGAAGTCAATACCTTCTTTCTGAAAGAAGCCTTTTGCCACAAGTCTCGCCTTGTACTTTTATATGGTACCATCAGGTAACAACTTTCTTTTGAAGAAGCACTTGCAGCTGATAGGCTTTGCATCTTCAGGCATATCCACTAATTCTCAAGTGTGATTCTGGATCAAAGAGTTCATTTCATCATCAATGGCTTTCTTTATAGAAGAGCATCTTTGGACTGTATTGCTTCTTTAAAAGTTTGTAAATCTCCTATATTGTAGGTGAGGAAGTCATCGCCAAAGTCTTTCTGCTTTCTGATGTGCTTGGAAGGTGGCTTTACAACTTCTAGAGTTTCTTCTTTAGCATTATTATCTTCTACTTTTAGAGAGATTGATTCATCTTGTAATAGTCTCAGTTCTCAATTAACATAAAAACTCTTATTAATCAACAGATTATCCTGATCATATCCAAATTCTTAAAAATTTTGACAATATCTCCTTTGTATATATTGTGACGTCCTGATATACAAAAATATATACATATATAATTTTGGCCAACATCAGCCAACTTATCAAATCCAACAAGAAAATAATCTCAGCTACCAATATACACAATTAAAATACGCTCAAGAGTACCCCTCTAGGCATCTACAATATAACACAGAAATATCTATATCTCCAACTCATCATAATCATCACAGTCTAGCTTATCTCTATGCAAATCCATCTCATAAGCCTAATACATGCTACAACTACACATACCGAATAGGATTATGAATATATACAACAAGAAACTTTAAAAGTAATAAAATATAACTACATCTTTAATGCTTTTATTTATAGCGGAGTTCTCAACAAAACGTCCATAACCTTAAGTTGGGCCTTTGCCTCGCCACGACCTGAAAAATATAGAACTGGGAGGGGTGAGCTTGACAGCTCAGTTAGTAGAGTAAAAGGAGGTCCAAAGAATGGTGTGTGTGTGTGTGTATGTGTGGAGAGAGTGAAAAACTTATGTCCTTTCAAAAGGATTTGAGGCAGAATCCTTCCCACTTAAATACCAACAGCTGACATTCGAATACAAGATCCACTCCGTTGAAGTTGATCTATATTATTTCAAATATCTATAACCAAAAATCAAGTATTTTAAATACTTTTTCCAATCCATCAAGCGGCGCAAAATGGACAGTCGAAAGTAATTAGTTGGTTAGATCTACGCTTTTAGACATACAAATTCTCGATCCGGCCCTTTGATTATGATTTAAATATTTAAAAACCCCTACAAATAAATTTTTGTTAGGTTTCAAATGTTCTATACCGTTAAACTAACAATGTTCTACACCGTTAAACTAACCAACTCACTATTTAGGCTGTCCGTTTTTTTCCTACAAGATGTATGGGTAAAAAGTTTTCAAAGTACTTAATTTTTGGTTTATAGATACTTGAAATAATATAGATCAACTTCAACGGAGTAGATCTTGTATTCACATGTCAGAGAGTTGTATTTGAGTTGGAAGGATTCAAGCTCAAATCCTTTTGAAAGGACACAAGTCAATCTCTCTCTCTCTCTCTATGTGTGTGTGTGTAATAAGAAACATGATTTTCTCCAAGTAACAAGGCAAATCTGAATGAACGTGAGAAATAAAGAATCGATAACATCCTATAAATAAATAATCAAAACAATTACCTCCATAGTCTTTGGAGTCAGACTGACTCTTTCGATAATTAATTATCTTTAACTTTCTTAAATTTCTATTTTCGCATTTTATAAGGTTTATGAGTTATATAAAATAATCTTCTAGTTACTTAGTTTGTTACCGAATTCATCTTCTATATAAACAACACACATCACACACGTATATCACATACCACATACGGTGGTACACCAAACACAATAACTAAATTATAAATGTAGTTTATCCATCTAGATAATATATATATCACACTTCACATATAACACATGGTGAGATACATACCATATATTATCCATCTGCATATATAATTCACAAGTAAAATCGTAGATTCTCCGTCTCCCCCTCCTACCGGCTCTCGTCCTCCAATATATATACACACATATATATATATAGATATGTGTATATATATATATGTGTGTGTATATATATATATATATATATATATATATATATATATGTATATATATATATGTGTGTATATATATGTATATGTATAAATATATATGTGTGTGTGTATATATATGTATATGTGTATATATATATATATGTATATATATATACACACACATATATATAACACCATTGTAACGCCACGTTCCGGCGGGTACGGAGACGTTACTGCGACGTATATACGAAGGTCAGAAATACCCTCTTATATATACGCTAAGTATCAATACAGGCAAGAATCAGAGTACGGAAGCATGTGATGCATTATACATTCCAACATATGAGTACAATTGCAAAGTTATCACCAGATGTGACAAATATTACAAGAATATTACATCACTGATAAGCGCAAATGCGAATATACAAAGAGATGTACATGTATGAACAGTATAAAGGCACTCACGAGTTTACAAAAGGAAAACTCGAGAGGCGCACAGGAGGCCTGGAAAGATAGAGTTTCAAATGGTCTACTAGAGATTCAAGCTACCGCTGCACCTCTCGGGTCAGCAACAAAGAGAATCCCCTAGCCCCAAACTCCAGGACCTGGACATGAGGATCCAGAGGAGTCAGAACTTCCCCAGCAAGTGGTGATGCGAATGCCAGATGGCGTGCCAAGATAAGTATAAGTGTATCGATAAAACTGAATCATAATCATACATTGAAAATCATGTTGTGAGCATAAGCATGCAGAAGCAAGTAGAGACAGTAATCGATATCAAGTCGGGAGCTTTCATGATATAACATGATAAAAGCAGGTAACGAGGCGATGAATAAAGTAGACAAGGCAACACCAGATATCTCATAAACTAACATAAAACCGATAAAACTATTAAAATCGAATAAAACTAATTACGAGCAAAACTGATCGCACCAGCTCAGGTCACGGCTCCATGGGACTAGTAAGGAATAATCCAAACAAGAAAACCCTCATCTATATACCTTTATCCCATGCCACCGTAATCCAAACGCATACAACCAGTGTTACAAAATAACACAAAAATTGTATATTAGCATCTTATTATAATTGGGTCCGTCTAAGTTGTAGGCTTCAGTATGCGTCCCATTCCACATATTTCCACTCACAACTTATAGAGCAAGTTATTTGAAAACTGATAAAGTTCGATGAATCATGTTTCGGATGGGCCCCGTACATGCCGGGACAACGGTCCAGGAGTATCTGGTGCTGAGCCGGAACGTACCGCTAGGTACCGGGACTTATTTACGCCCCGAACAGGAATAGAGTATCGCAGATCCCATAGAAATAGGCCTAGGGCGTGTGCATACCCGGCAGGAATAAACAGGAGTAGGGGTGCCAGCACACCCCACGGAATCCCTGGTGGCCGCCAGGTGATCCCTCAAGTATGTGGCCACGCGTGACTCGATAAGACCACCATAAACATGATTAATCAGGGCCCATCAGTTTACCCCAAACCGGATGCAAGTTGTCTTTAAATAATTTAATATGCAATTAGCAATTCACAGGAATAAAAGGATCAGGACATGATCAGGAATTCAGGAGTACATGAATACTATAGATTCGGGTCACTGTATGGGGCCGTTTGTTTCGCGTAAAACTCCGTAATTCGTAAATGACTTACTACCCAGTTACAACTACGGCGTTTGTTTGGACCGTAATTCGTAAAAGACTTACGTAACTTAACTAACGCTCACTTGCAACCCAGTTACCACTCACTTACAGCCCAGTTACAGTTAATTTTGTGGTCACACAAATTTGTAATATTTTTTATATTAATATTAACATTTTTTAATATTTAACTTTTTTAATATTTATTTGTAGTATTAAAACTTTTAAAATCACCAAATAGTTAATTTTGTGGTCAATTTTTTCACTTACGACTTATACATTACGACAACCAAACACCGTAAAGTACAATACACTTTCCCACTTTATAATTTTATATTACCAACCAAACACCGTAAAAGTTACATACATGTAACTCATTTACAATTGTAAAAGACTTTACCAATTACAACTACGAATTACGGTCAGTTACGACAACCAAACAGACCCTATATATATAATACAAGATAAGAGGCACATGATTCAAGTCACAGTATGTGATACAGGATAACAAGTATAGTATTCCCGTAAATGTGATAATCACAGGTCAGGTATTAATATGTCAGGAGGCAGTGATAAATCATGTCATAACGAGGAGCAAGTGATAAGAGATAACATAACGGGAGCAGGTGTCCAGTAGTAGCATGGTAAATGATAACACATCAGTTACTAAATGATACAAACAGGTGTATGTCAAGAGTTAATATAATAAGTATGTACATCACAATATAAAACGGGAATACCGATAGAAATACATAATGCAATACAAGTCGACCCAACAATGCGGGAAAGTCCAAAGGGAAGGCGAGGACACTCGCCTAAATCTTAGAAAAACACTGTGAAATCCCTAATCTCCGGAATTCAGGTAATCAACGCGTAAACGCGTTCCAATAAAAGGAGGAGAGAGAATGAACCAAGAGGAAAGAGAATGGAGACGCGGGAATCGCAGACGCGGGAGTCGCGTTGCGTAAATGTCACAAACGCGGGGTTCGAGACCCGCGTTCCAGCAATGACACGAGGAGAACGCAGACGCGAGTATGAACTCCGCGTTGCGTTGATATAAGAACGCGAGGATCGCGTTAAAGAATTGCTTGAACGCGGGGGTGAGCCGTGTCTAGCAATAAAGTGAAAGAGAGAGAGGGAGATGAGAAAGTGAGAGTCCAGGAAAAAAGAGAGAGACGCAAGGATGAGGGAAACGCAGGAAAGGGGAAGACGCAAGGTTGACAGGGAGAGAGACACAGGTTGGGAGAAAAACAGAGAAGAGAAGGAAAAGGAAAAGTAAAGGAAAAAGAAAGGAAAGAAAGAAAGAAGGAAAAGAAAGAAAGAAGGAAAGGGGAGTTTGGTGGCTTGCCGTGGCCGGTGGTCACCGGCGACGGCCGGAGTTGGCCGGAAACCGGTGGCCCAAGCGATATGTGGAGGGGTACAAGTGTAGTTAAAGTGAAAAAATTGAAGTTTTGGAAATGGTGTTTCGGAGAGCGACTAGTAGGTCCGTTAGAAAGAGAATGACGAGGAGAAGAAGGTGGTGTATTTGGTGGTGGCTAAGATGGTGTAGGTGGTGGTGGAGAAGGTGGTGAAGTTTGATGGTAAGAATGAGTTGTTTTGGTGGAAAGAGAGGAAGAAGAAGGTGATGTTGGTGGTTGGAGTTGGTGTTGTTGTTGTTGGAATGGTGGAGGAGATGGAGGGGAGAATGATGGAGGAGTTAGTGGAGATGGAGGTTGGAGATGGAGAAGATGGCCGGCAAGGGAAGCACCATGGCTGCCATTCGTTGGCTGCTGGAAACAAAGAAGAAGAAAGAAAAAGAAATGAAAGAGAAGGAAAG
This sequence comes from Agave tequilana, assembly GCA_038442645.1. Classification (NCBI taxonomy): domain Eukaryota; kingdom Viridiplantae; phylum Streptophyta; class Magnoliopsida; order Asparagales; family Asparagaceae; genus Agave; species Agave tequilana. The sequence goes on from JAVJIF010018662.1 coordinate 52,912, forward strand.
AAAGAGGGGGTGGTTATATAAGGGAGAATAATATATTATAATATTGCCATTCCCATCCTATTAATGAAACTTGCGTTTCATTCAAAAGGAGTTGCGTCTCATATAGGTGGGATCCGCATTTAGGCAAAAGAAAGCCAGACGCGGAAATAAAAGCCGCGTTCAGGAGTAAAAACGCGAGATTTGTGTTTGACAGAAAAGACAAAAAAGCATGATTCAGAATTGATCTTGCAAGACAAGCATTAAATGCAGTATGGAGAGCATCTCTGCATTTAATGATGAATCCAGAATGGTGAAACTCGCGTCTACCGAGGAGAGAGAAAAAGAGAAAAGTAGAATATCTGGATAAAATTTCGGTATCTGGGAAAACACCAAAACTCCGAAAAAGTCCAAAAATTAAAGTAGCTTGAAAAGCTTCCCAAAATTTTTTAAAAATAATAAATATTATATAAAATTTTTTGGTGAAATCGGTTTTCAGAAATTCAATCCCATTTCCAAAATAAAAATTCTGAAGTCAACCGTCAATACCGGTGTACGCCGGTCGGCCGGATTTTGATAAATTCTGAAAAATCTCAAAAAATACATGAAAGCAGAAAATATAATTTTAAGAAGTAATATGAAAGTGGAATCTAGAAATTTGATTTCAATTGTAAACTAAAATTTCTGGAATCAACCAGTGACATTGGCCGACACTAAATCCAGTGGAATTTTGATAAATTTAGAAAATTCTCAGAAAAAGTATTTAAATAGAAAATGTATTTTTAAGAAGTTATAGGAAAGTCGTTTTTAGAATTTCAATTCCGTTTGTAAATTAAAAATCTGAGAATCGAGCAGCGGTATTGGTCGACCCCGGTTTTAAAGATTTTCAATTTAATTTAGGAAAATTCCAGAAAATCATAGAAAATCTAAAATAATGGAAAACGATGTTTGAAACTGAAATCGGTCAAATCAGAATAGCAGCAAGACCAAATTGAGCCATACTCTAGGATCGGTCCCCCGGTTCAGACTAGGGCTGACTCCGAGTTCACGAATCCGAATCCAAGGCAAAACATTTATATAAATATCTCATAATACAAAATAAACATAGGAAGTAAATCATAAAAATACGATCGAAAAATACGAATACGCAACTAAGTACGTATTCCGGGAGCGGGGTGTTACACTTCATCCACCTTACAAAAAATTGCGTCCTCGCAATTTCGATAAGGGGTAAAATGAACACAAATGGGACAAGGACGGAAATTATACCAATCAAGATATGAATCACTGCTGGTAGGGCTCTCAAGTCGATTGAACAATAATCAGAATATAGGCATCTTCTGCACTTCCGGCTGTATAAGTCTTTGAACGATACCAAATGATACTGATCTGATATCTTTGCCGTGTAATAAAACTCCAGCTATACTGCATACTGTTGGCCGGAGGCCTTCCTCTCTAGTTTTGATGATGATTAACTCATGTAGTTATGTTTACTAATAATCTTGTGATTTTAGTTTCAGATCATGTAACAAGATATTAGTTGGTGATTGCTTCAAAAAGAGGAGTTTGGAAGCTTTCACATGGTGATTTCAGGGCCCGAGCATCAAGATCATACATAGCCTAGCTCGTGGATCACGTTTGGGATCGAGTTGGCTTGAAGATGAAGATCATCAAGAAGACTTAGGTATCCTAGTTTTAATTTAGTGTGTTTAGATCCATGTGTAAAGATAAGAATAGTTGATATGCTCAAGTGCACAACACACACGTTTTATGTTTAGACATTAGTTTTTCGGTTTTTGGTTTAACCAATATTTGTTTTTCATGAATAGTAGATCAAAACAAGTTTAATTGGTTTATGTATAGTAGTTTCATTCTATACATGCATGCTTAACTTTAAACAAACTTATTTTGATTTTCCTATTCATGTATTGAAAAATTCAAGTTTGATAAAATACATGTTTTGGTTTTGGTAAAAATGTTAAAACACAAAAATAGTTCAAATTGCTTGATATTTGAGTTGAAATTTTTATCACATGTTTATATATCAATGCAAAATGGTAAAACTATTTTTGGGGATTTTTTAGAAGAGATAAAAGAATTTTTAAAATTATTTTTAACCCCATTTTCTGACCCAGAACAGTGGTTGACAGGCCAGGTCGGCCGACGCACGGTCGACCGCACCAAGGGCCGGTCGACCGTACGGTCAACCGACGTGCACAGAGCTGTGCACGTCTGGCAGCACAGTGGGACGGTCGACCGGGCGGTCGACTGGACCAGAGAGCTCTGCTCTCTGTATCTGGGCGGTCGACCGGATTGCTCCAACGGTCATATTTTTGACCGTTGGCGGTCGACCGCCCGGTCGACCGCCAGCCTGTCAGGCTGCCAGATCAGCCTAACGGCTAGTTTCCTGTTTGGGCTATAAATACCCCGGGGTTTTAACTAAGATTTTTAGAGCTAAAATTTTCAGACTTTCTCTACTGTTTAAACAAGTTTTCAAAAGAGTTTTGTGCCAAAAAGATTTATCTTTGTATTGTTTTAGGTTTTTTTTGGAAAAATCAAAGAAAATAGTATTTTGGGAGATTTGTGTTTGTTTTTCATTTCTATTATCTTCAAGAGTTTTCTCAAGATTATTTCTTTGAGTTTTTATTTTTCAAACACCTAGTTTTTCTACACTTGAGCTATCATCTATCCTATTCTATTAGGATCATTTGTTTGTGGGAAAAAGGAGAGGTTTGTGGTTGAGATATACCACCTATTGTGAAAACCCTCATTTGTTGGTTGCTCCCTCTTTGGTAGAGGTTGAGGTTGTTGTATTGGGTTGGTGTTTGCTCCCTCTTTGGTAGAGGTGGAGATGTTATTTACTCCCTCTTGGTGAGGTGGAGTTAGAAATTGGTTGTAACCCTATTCGGTAGAGGTATTGGTTGTTGTTTGGCTACGGGCCTACCCCTTGGTTGTGAGGCGGTGTTTGATAGAGGAGTTCGGTACTCCCTTATTGTAAAAATCCTCCTCGGTGGAGGTTCCCTCGGTGGGAGTCCTCGGTGGACAAGATAGTGGATTAGAAATCCTTCTCGGTGAAGGCAGGGACGTAGAGTTAGGGGCTCGAACCTTGAAGCATATCTTTGTGTTTGCGTTTAATCATTGTCTCTCTAACTCTCTCTTTTATTGTGCAAAGCATCATTCATATCATCATATCATATTTGCTTGTGTTGAGCATTGATTCATATTGCCATATCTATTATATGCTTGTGTGCTTGTGTGCCTCACTTATACTTAACCACAAGAGCTTCATATAGCACCTCAACTCTTATCTAAGGGAATCAAGAGGAGTTAGTTCAGATCCCTTCAAGGGGAATTCGGCTACACTTGTGTGTTGTACTTAGTGTGTTGCAAAATTATTTTAGCTTCCGCATTTAGTTTCTAGATTAACATTATCACCTATTCACCCCCTCAAGGTGATTTACAATTGGTATCAGAGCCTACGCTCATGATACTTAGGCTTAACAACCTAGGAGTGAGATCCTTGTTTGCTAATCTACCATTTGCATTTGCACATTTGTTTGCTAATCTACCATTTGCATCCGTATCAAGATGGAAGATGGGATAGAACGAGAATTGAAGGAGGTGAGGTATGTACCTCAACTCAAAAGAAATCTTATCTCTGTTGGTGCTTTGAAAGCATTGGGTCTTGTGATATCTATACGAGATGGTGTTCTCAAGATAATGAAAGGCTCAATGGTGGTGATGAAGGGCGTCCGTCAGGGAAATCTCTACTACTTGAAGGGTAGTACAGTTACAGGTTACGTGGAGACTTCTAATTCTTTAGATGATGGTTGCACAAAGGTCTGACAGGTGAAGGTCGGACAAGGAGGTGAAGGTCTTTGCAAGCTCCTGCAAAGAAGGGATCATTAGAAGGTGCTGCTACCTGCAACTTGGAAGGTGAACACAGCGTTTTGGATAAGAAGAAGGTGAAATATAGCACCAGCACCAGTATTCACCGCTGAGAAGGTCTTCTTGATTGTGTTCACGTAAGCGTTTGGGGACCTACAAAGACTGCATCACTTGGAGGTCACAAGTATTTTGTCTCTTTTATTGATAATTTATCTAGGCATTGTTAGATATATCCCATGAGACAAAGGTGTGAAGCCCTAAATATGTTGGTAAAGTGGAAATGAAGAATGGAGAAGCAGACAGGTAGGAAGATCAAGGAGCTACAGATTGGTAATATTGAAAGGGACATGAACCAGTTCCTACGATTTGGTCAACACTGATATTGGTACTCACTTCACAAAAGGTATACATGGGTTGGCTAAGGAATAAACCGTTCTTTACTAGAGAAGGTTCAGTGCTTGTTGTCTAATGTAAGATTAGATAAATCGTTTTGGGCTGAGGCGATTGTGTATGCTAGCCATCTCATAAATGGATCAACTGCGATAGGAGGTAAAACTCCATTGAAAATTTGATCTGGGAAAGCTGCTCAAGATCATGGTTTGCTGTGGGAATTTGAAAGTCCGACCTACTTCAGTGTCAAAAATAGCAAGGTGAATCTACGAGCAAAGAAGTTAGTGTTTTTGGGTGTCAACAGAAATATGAAAGGCTAGAGGTTATGAGAACCCGAAAACAAGAAGATCGTGGTTGAGTAGTCATGTCACGTTTGATGAGACTTCAGTGTTGAAATCTACCCGTTTCTCAGCAGGTGGAGAGGATGAAGACCAAAGAAGTATCGCAGCGGGTGGAGGTTGATGCTACTCCACCATCTCCAGTTGGTTCGGTATCAGTGAAGTCTTCTTCGGATGTGACACCAGGTGGAGATAATGTAGTCAGGGTTGATACTGAACAGGTTGAAGACATTGCTGAGAATGTCAAATTATTTGCAGCCATTGAAACTAAGGTAAAACTACGCACGTGGGTGAAGAAGCATAAATCTCAAGCTTGTGATCGTGACAAGCTCAAGTTGAAGGCCGTTATTCTCCATGACGGTAGTGAGGAGGTTCATATGACTTAGCTAGATGAGTTCGTTGCTGAAGATTTAGGTACAGGTGCTTGAGCTTGATGGAGCTCATTTAAATGAACTACGATTGGATTGATCCCTAGGGCAAGGTACATAGGCAGCCGTAAAGGTGCAGCCATTTGGTGATGCAACCTGTATGAAGCTATTTGGGTTCTCGAGAAGCTTATTGGGATTTCACATAGAGGTGAAGAGTTAGACTTCACATAGAGGTAAAGCTCTTAGCCCAGATGCCCTTCACTCTAGTTTTGATGATGATTAACTCATGTAGTTATAGTTTACTAATAATCTTGTGATATTTAATTTTAGATATTTGATCAAGATATTAGTAGGTGATTAGCTTCAAAAAAGGTGTTTTGGAGCTTTCACATGGTGATTCAAGAGCTCGAGCGTCAAGTTCACATCAGCACTCGGTTGGACTCAAGCTCAGTGGATCACGTTTGGATCGAGTCGACTTGGAGTCGGTGTTCTATAAGAAGACATCGGTTTATTTTAGTATAGTTTGTTTCGATCTCATTGTAAAGATTAGATGGTGTGATATGCTCAAGTTCACAATACACACACAAATTTCAAATTTTAGTTTTCGATTTAACCGATCTTGGTTTTTTTAGGTTAAAAACATAGATATACTATATTTCATGTATATTAGATTCTATCCATATACAACATGCTTCAAAGTTGTTTAAATATCATGTTTTTATATTTACATGTGTTTTGAAAAAATCGGTTTTCCATTTCAAAAATCCTATTTTTGGAAAATACGATTTTTGGTTTAAAGCAAATTTTCTATCACACAAAAATGGTTCAAATAGTTTTGAAATATGTGTTGAATTTTTATTACACATATTTGTATTTCAAAGATATAATAAGAACTGATTTTTGTAGAATTTATGTGATTTTATGGGATTTATTTGAAGTTAAAAAGTTGAGTTTTCATATCCCAAATTAGCTGGACTGGCTGTCTACCGGTCGACCGGACTGGTCGACCATAGCAGAAGTCGGTTGACCGGTGCGGTCGACCGACGTGCACAAGCGTGCACGCCAGCTTGAACTGGTCGGCCGGTCGACCGTTCAGAGAGCTATGCTCTCTAGAAATGGCCCCGGTCGACCGGGACGGTCGACCGGCAGAGAGCTCTGCTCTCTGTACCAGTTTTGGTCGACCGAGCCGGTCGACCGGTGGGCTCAACGGTCAAAAATATGACCGTTGGTCGGTCGACCGCCCGGTCGACCGGAAGGGCATTTCAGCCCTTTCCAGCTGCCAACGGGCAAATTTTGTGAGGGTTATAAATACCCCCCATTTGAGTTTGTTTTGAACAAGATTTCCAAGAGCAAAAATTCTCATTCTTTCTATAGTGTTTATATACAAGTTTTCAAAAGAGTTTTTAAGACAAAAGATTTTATCTTTATTTGTTTAAAGGGTGGAAAAATCAAGAAAAAGAAAAGTCTTTGGGATTAGTTTTTGATCTTCATTTCTATTATATCCTAGAAGTTTTCCGAAGTATTTTCTTTGAGTTTTTGATTTTCAAACTCTTTATTTTCTCACACTTGAGCCTATCTATCTATCCTATCTATAGGATCTATTTTTTGTGAGAAAATTGGTTTGTGGTTGTTATAACCACCAAGTGTTGTAAACCTTTCATTCATTGTGATATTCCTCTAATGAGAAGTGATTGTGTTGATATTCCTCTAGTGAGAGGTGATTGTGAAAGTGATATTTGTATCCCTCTAGTGAGAGGTCGAGATTGTGTTGGAATCCCTCAAGTGTGAGGTGATTGTGTTTGAGTGGCTTTTGAGCCCTATCCCTCTAGTGAGAGGTTGATCATTGTTTGGCTAAGTGCCTATCCCTCTAAGTGTAGAGGTGATTTATTTTTTGTGCCTTGCCTCTAAGTGTAGAGGTTGTATTTGTTGGACAGAGGAGTTGTATACTCCTGACTATATTTGCGCAAAATCCTCAGTGGAGGTTTCCAGTGTAGGAAGTCCAGTGTGGACGAGTTAGTGGAAATCCTTCTGAAGGCGGGGACGTAGAGCTGTGTGCTCAAACCTCGAAATATATCTCGGTGTTTGCGTTTGATCCACTTTCTCTAATTCTTTCTCTTACATTGTGCATTGATTCATATTATTCATATCATATACATGTTTGGTGTTTGTGTCTCATACTTGTGTTAATCAAGAGAGCTTCATATAGCACCTCAACTCTTATTCAGAGAAATCAAGAGGAGTTAGTCCAGAGTCCTTCATCGGGAATTCAGCTGCACTCTTTGGTTACACTAAGTGCGTTGCATTAGTTTTTAAATTCCGCATTATTTGTCATTAGATTACCGTACACCTATTCACCCCTCTAGGTGTACTTTCAGTTGGTATCAGAGCCTACGCTTTAGGTTTAACCACCTAGGAGTGTGATCTTGGTTGCTAATCTATCATTTGCATTTGCACACATATTGTTTACACTCATGGATTTCATGACCCCTCCTATGTTTGATGTTTCTAACATCGACGTATGGAAGATTAAGATGAGTATGTATCTCAAGACCATAGGTTTGCATATTTTCCTTGCCGCTACCAAGAAATCCTATCTTGGTAATAGCAAGCATATAGAGGCCAATGCACAAGCCCTAATGGCACTATAGCACGCTTAACAAAGAATATTTGTATTTAGTTTCTCATTGTGATTCCGCCTTTACAGTGTGGAACATGTTGACTTCTCCCGCGCTCCAAAAGACGAATCATATGGAGATAGAATCTAGTGGAGGAGAATCCGAACATCATTGTTACATGGTCTAAGGGAATGACTCCCTTGAGATACATTCGGATACTCAACTAGATAGTGCTAGCTCTTCTTTTTTTGATCTTGATAGTAGTATGGATGCCGATGCATTAAATGAAGAGTAATCTATTGTTTGTGAGAACCTCTTAAAAAAATATAAAGTTTTGAAAAAGAAAACTTTAAAGTTAACTAAAGAAAATAAGGACTTATCTTCAAAATTTGATATTGTTTAGTAAGAAAGAGATGAGATTTCTAATGAAAAGGATTCATTGAACTCTAAACTTGATATTGCCCTAAATGAAAACAAGATTTTGAAAAGTAAAATGATTGTGAAAATGTTTTAAAGAAAAACGAGGATTTAACTTTAAACTTGATTTTGTTGTAAAAAAAAATGAAACTTTGAAAAACAAAATTGCTTCTATTTCAAAGGATTTGGATTTGTTTTCAAAGAAAATATTACTTTGCAAAATGATATTGATTCACATGTTTGCCATGCTAGTATAGCTTCACCTTCTAGTATACCTATTGCATGCTTCACTTCTTCTTCCATTATTGAAAATGATATAAATATTTTAAAGAAGAGTGTTGATTGTTTGGGCTCCACTTTGAGCCAATGTGCCATGAACACACACGGTTGGAATCCATGTTTCGAAAAAAACAAGTTCCAAATATGCATGCACACAAATCACGGCATACACATGCTTCTCACGTTCACACTGATAACACTTTGTATGCTCATGTATACACTTGTACACATTGTGAACATAAGGACCACCTTGCTAAGTTTTGTTATGATAGAGTACATGATCTAAATTTAGCAAATAAATTTGTTTGAGTTAGGAAAGGTGCTAACCCCCATGGACCCAAAAGAGTATGGGTACCAAAGACCACTCCTATTTTATTTGATGTAGGTGTGGCTCTCACTTGACATGAGAGTGATGGTGCCTTGAGGTGGATGCGTTCCGAGCTTAATGATGACTATTTAGATGCATCACTTTCAAAGGGAGTTTGGTGAAAGGACCACCATGATTTGGAGACATAGAGAGTTGCCCTCATGGTTTTGATAACGATCTCTTACTCCCATTTATGTTTGCATGCTTTTAGATTATTCATTTGTAGCATGTCTTGTTTTAATGCTCATTATGACATATTCCATGCTTATTAGACTATTGACTACATATATAGTATGTGAGATCACCCATGTTTATATGGACCCATATTTTGTGTTCTCACTATAGTTTAGCTTGAAATCATCTAGAGGGGGGTGAATAGGTGATAATGTTAATCAATGCAAATTTAAAAATAATGATGCAACAATCGCCCAAAACAAGACTAGAAGCCGAATTCCCCACAAGGGCTCTGAACTCCTTCCTCGTGATTCCTCTAGATATGAGTTGGAGGTGCACACTGCAATCTTGTTGTATGAGCTAGTGATTGACAAAATGAATATGAAACAAGAGAGTATTGCAATGAAAATAGAGAGCAAGTAATAGAAGCAATGAAAGTAAAGAAAGAAGCAAGAGCAAGTAAACCAAACGCAAACACCGAGAATTTTTCCGAGGTTCGAGCACCCAGCTCTACGTCCCCGCCTTCCCCAGAAGGATTTCTAACCACTATAACTTCACAAGATGTTACAAATACACGGAGTACCCAACTCCACAATCTCAAGTACAAGTATCTCTTGGTGATCAAAAGACCACAAACTCTCTCTTGAAAAATCTCTTCTCTTACAAATCCTTATAGAACAATGAGTAGGATTGAAGCTCTTGTTTGTAAGTGGAAAAAGAAAACTAAATCAGAGAGTTTTTAAAAACACTTCAGAAAATGAGAGAGAATTTCAGCACAAAAATCAAGAAACAAAACTCTTTTGAATGCCTTAAACGTTTGAAATTTTTGCAAATTTTTGTTGTGATGAACCTCTCCCTAACCACCCCTATTTATAGGAGAGGGCTAGGGATTAAGGAGTAAACCCACTTAATGGTAATTAGAAAGTATTATGTTCAGAAAATATCATTTAACCTTGTTTAAGAAAGAAAAAGACAAAAATAAACCATGTTTAAAAACTAGCCGTTATGGCTGAAACGACTCTCTCGGTCGACCGGGGTTCAAAGAAAAGAGCCGTTATAGGTTATCGGTCGACCGCCCGGTCGACTGGGCAGAAACAGAGAGCAACTGCACTTCAGTCGGTCAGCCGCCTGGTCGACCGAAGGGCTCAGCCGACTGCCCGGTCGACCGGGAAACGTGCACACATGCACGCACCCAGTGTCAGAACTCCGGTCAACCGAGCGGTCGACCGTTCTGACCTGAACTAGTCGGTAGACCAGTTGGTCGACCGGCACAGGCCAAAAACTGAGATTGAAACATGATTTTGAGGAGATTTGAAATTTTACCAAAATAGTTTTGATTAGAGATATATATAAAACATAAAATAGAGTTTGTAGGCAAAAGATTGTATTTAAAAATATTTTGTACATATTTATAGGGAATATTTTTAGGAAAGACATGTGCGCAAAAACGTGTGTGTTGGATTATAGAGCTTCAAACATATTCACTATTCTTTAACAAAACTATAAAACTAAAAACAAATTTAATGAAGTCTTCTTGAGTCTTGAGCCTTGCAATGCCTTGCTAGAGCCTTCTCTTCTATGTTCCTTTCTTATTGTGCCATATGTCTTATTTGCTCCATGAACCTAGAAATTCTTGCAAAAGCTAAGCAATACCCTCCAAACATGGTACTAACCTGAAACTTATTTTGAACAAATTTATTAGTACCAAATAGCTCTTATTTGTTTTGTTATCATCAAAACTCTAAACAATTGGAGAGTGTAACCTTTTGGGCCAACAATCTCACCCTTTTTGATGATGACAAAACAAATAGGTTATGATAAAAAATATAGGGGAGATGAAAAGCTCCCCTCAAATTATGCTATATTAAACAAGGAAAAACAATTTAATTTGCAAGCAAAAACCATGAGACTAAAAACCATGAGACTAAAAACCATGAGGTATAAAACACTTGAAAAATACTTAAATTCAATTACAAGGAATCATAAAAAAATACTTCAAAAAGTCAAAAACCATATAAACTAATATGGAACCAAAACCATATGAACTCATATTTCCACATAAAAACTCATTCTCCCCCTTTTTGTCATACATCAAAAAGGGATAAGATAAACATTTTTATTCAATAACACAAACATTAAGTTCACCACAAATGAAGGAAAATCTAGCAAAATCAAGTGGTTTAGTGAAAATATCGGCAAGTTGCAAATCCGTGGAAACATAATCAATATCTATATCACCTTTCTCAAAATGATCTCTAAGAAAGTGATATCTAATCTCAATGTGCTTGGTCTTACTATGTTGATTTACATTCTTAGTCATATGTATAGTACTAGTATTATCATAAAATATTTTTATATGGTTATAATGCAAATCATAATCAAGGAGAGTATACTTCATCCAAAGGACTTGTGCACAACAAGCCCCCACGGCAACATACTCCGCCTCGGCAGTTGAGAGAGCTACGGAATTTTGTTTCTTAGAGGACCATGAAATAAGACAATTACCAAGAAATTGACATGTCCCACTATTACTCTTTCTATCTACTCTACAACCCGCATAGTCGGCATCCGAATAACTCGTCATTGAGAAATCTCCGGTTTTCGGATACCAAAGACCTATTCCAATTGTCCCCTTAATATAACGAATAATGCGTTTTACCGCAATAAGATTGGACTCTTTAGGACACGATTGGAATCTAGCACAAAAACACACACTAAACATGATGTCCGACCTACTTGCCGTCAAATACAACAAACTTCCTATCATGCTTCTATATAACTTAATATCAACACAGTTACCTTGGTCATCCTTATCAAGCTTGGTTGTAGTTGCCATGGGAGTGTTGCAAACTTTTGAGCCTTCAAGTCCAAACTTCTTTACGAGTTTCTTTGCATACTTGACTTGACATATGAAATTTTCATCTTGCAATTGCTTGATTTGGAGTCCAAGAAAGAAATTAATTCACCCATGGAAGACATTTCAAACTCACATTGCATAACCTTTTCAAATTCCTTGCATAAAAACTCATTAGTAGAACCAAAAATTATATCATCCACATAAATTTGCACAATTAAAATGTCATTATCAACATGCTTAGTGAATAATGTTGTGTCTACTTTGCCTTTAACAAAATCATTTGAAATGAGAAAACTAGAAAGCCTTTCATACCAAGCTCTTGGAGCTTGTTTCAATCCATACAAAGATTTATCAAGTTTAAAAACAAAATTGGGATGAACATGATCAACAAAACTGGGAGGTTGTTCAACATAAACTTCTTCATTTATAAAACCATTCAAAAATGCACTTTTCACATCCATTTGAAAAAGTTTAAAATTTTTAAAAGATGCAAAAGCTAGTGTCATCCGTATGGCTTCAAGCCGTGCTACGGGTGCAAAGGTCTCCTCAAAGTCAATTCCCTCAACTTGAGTGTAACCTTGGGCCACTAACCTAATTTTATTCCTAATGACATTTTCGGACTCATCCATCTTGTTCCTAAAGATCCACTTAGTACCAATTATTGGTCTATCGTGAGGCCTAGGAACAAGGTGCCAAACTTGGTTGCGCTCAAATTGATTGAGTTCCTCTTGCATGGCTAGCAACCAATATGAGTCCCCCTCGGCTTCGAGGATGTTTTTGGGTTCAAAGTGAGAAATGAATGCAAAGTTACCACATAAGTCATGAAGTTTGGAGCGAGTTGTTACCCCTTTAGATGCATCACCTAAGATGAGATCCTTGGGATAATTTGTAGCATATCTCCAAGCTTTAGAAGCGGTTGAGAGCTTTCCTCTTTATCCTCTTGAACATCACCAATGGTTTCTTGCTTATCTTCTTGAGCGGGTGAGTCCTTCAAGGATAGTCTCTCCATGTCTTCACCTAATGGGTCAATCTCTACAACATTCTCAACAACCACATTAGATTCTTCAAATTTAACATGCATGGATTCTTCAATGGTAAGTGAAGATCTATTGAATACTCTATAAGCTTTGCTAGTAGTAGAGTATCCAACAAAGATAGCTTCATAAGCCTTAGCATCAAATTTACCAAAGTTATCTCTAGTATTCAAAACAAAACACTTGCATCCAAAAACTTTGAAATATGCAACATTAGGTTTTTCTAGAATGATACATTTTAAAAGATGTTTTGGAAGAATTTTTACACAAATAAATACGATTTGAAATATAGCATGCGGTGTTTACGGCCTCGGCCCATAGATATTGAGGGAGGTCATATTCACTTATCATGGTCCTAGCCATCTCTTAAAGTGTTCTATTCTTTCTTTCTACAACTCCATTTTGTTGTGGAGTTCTAGGACATGACTTTTCATGCTTGATTCCCTTTTCATCACAATAAGTCATGAAGAGTTGGTTAACAAACTCACCAACTCTATCACTCCTTATTTTCAAAATCGAAATACCTTTTTTTTTGTAACCCTTTTCCGAAAAATCTTGAAATGAGAAAAAGTTTGATCTTTGTGTTCCAAAAAGAAAACCCAAGTGAAACGGGAAAAATCATCACTAAATCAAATGCAAATCTACTACCATTTAAGCTTTTAGTTTTAGTTGGTCCAGAAAGATCCATATGAATTAATTCTAGTGGCCTAGTTGACATGATATCCTTGATTGGTTTGAAGGAAGACTTGGTTTGTTTCCCAAGTTGGCACGCACCACAAATGCGGTCTTTCTCAAACTTCAAGTAAGGAATACCCTTCACCAATTCCTTAGAATTAATCCTAGCAAGATGGTCAAAAGATACATGTCCTAATCTTCTATGCCAAAGCCAAGAATTTTCATCAAAAGCATTCAAGCATTTAGTAGAACAATCTAAATTAAGCATGTCAATGATATAAACATTATTATCACGAAATCCGGTGAGAATACAATCATTGGTTTTATAATCAAAAATCTTGCAAGAAGAATCATCAAAAATAATTTTAAGTCCACGGTCACAAAGTTGACTAATGCTAAGCAAGTTATGTTTCAAACCATCAACAAGAACAACATTTTCTATAATAGGAGATGCACCAATTTGAATGTTACCTATACCGATGATAATGCCCTTGGAGTCATCTCCGAAGGTGACGGTGCCACCTTCAACGTACCTTGATAGGGTTGTAAAGTTATTGATATCCCATGTCATGTGTCTTGAACAACCACTATCAAGGTACTACCGCTCCTTACGTCTTGGAGTCTTGGTGTGTACCTACATCAAATAATTTAGGACTTGATTTTGGTACCCATATTTTCTTGGGTCCTAAAGAGTTAGTGTCATGAACCCATACAAGATTGTTGTTCTATTTATTTGGTCATAACAAAACTTAGCTAAATGTCCATTCTTACCACAATAAGTACATCTATAAACTCTACCATATTTAAATGCATAGTGAGTGTGTGACTTGTGAGCATGTGTGGATTTAGCATGAGTGTTATGTGGAGTGTGAACATGATGAGCATGAGTATTTTTAACATGAGAAGCTTTAGCATGTGAAGTGTGCTTCTTAGAAAACATATCCTCAAGTTTCTTAGTATTAAAAGCACAATCCTTCAAAACTTTTTCAAAACCAACAATTCTAGTTTTAACAAAGAAATTTCTTTTTCATCAATCTTAGAAAATTTTGCTTTACAAGCAACTTTATAAGCATTAAATTCTTTTTGAGTAGAAACAAGATTAGAAGAAATTTCATCCCTTTGTTTTGAAACAATAGCAAGTTGATTTTTAAGAAAAGCAACTTCCTTTTCCAATTTTGAACATTCTACCTTTTTAACATCATATGTTTCCGAAAGTTCAACAAAAGCATGTACACGCATTTCTTTACTCAATTCATCTTCTTCATCAAGAGGTTGAGTGGTTACCTTGGGTGTGTTTGCCATGAAACACATGTTCGCCGTGTCCACCTCATCTTCGGACTCGCTTTCCGAATCCCAAGTGGCTTTGTAAGCTTTCTTTTCCACCGGCTTCTTTTGCTTGAAGAGGAAGTCATCTTCTTCTTGAACTCCGGGCAATCGGCCATGATGTGTCCGGGCTTTCGGCAATTATAGCAAATGATTCTTCTCTCCTCTTTGCCTTCCAATCTCTTTCTAAAGTTGAGCTTGTTCTTGTGGTACATCCTCTTCACATTTCGCACAAGGAGGGATAGCTACTCATCTTCTTCTTCATCTTCTTCATCATCTTCAAGAGTGGAGGAAGACTTGAAGGCTATGGATTTCTTCTTTTGAGGAGCCGCTTTTTCTCTTGCCTTCTTTTTCATCTCATGAGTCTTCAAGTTTCCAATGAGACTTATGAGATCCATTTCATCCTTGTCATTCAACTCTTTCAAGGTGGTTGCCTTTATCTCCCATGATGAAGGAAGAGCCCGAATCACTTTCCGCACCTTTTGGTCATTGCTAATATCATCACCTAAAGAGGAAAGAGCATTGATAATTTTAGTAAACCTTGTAATCATGCAATCAATAGATTCATCATCAATCATTTTAAAGCTTTCATATTGGGACCTCAAGAGATCTATCTTAGCTCTCTTTACTTGTGATGTCCCCTCATGTGTGACCAACAAATATTGCCAAATCTCATAGGCGGATTGGCAATGTATTACCTGTGTAAGGTCATCCTCATTCAAGACGGTTAGGAGGAAATTTTGGGCCTTGGAGTTAGCCTCATATTCTCTAAAGGTAAAGTCGGACCAAGTGCTTTCCTCACTATCGGGTATAACATAGGGCTTGGTCAAAGTTTTGTAACTAAGCTACCTAAAGATTGTAAGAAAATAATCATCCTAACCTTCCAAATAGGAAAATTAAGTCTATCAAATTTAGGAGGGGTTTTGATGTTGTCGGCCATGTTTACTAGTGTATGAATGAAGGAATGCAAAAGATGATTAGCAAATTTTAAGGATCTCTCTAAGGATGTTAAGCCAAACCTAGAGTCCAAGCTCTGATACCAATTGAAATCACCTAGAGGGGGGGGGGTGAATAGGTGATAATGCTAATCAATGCACAATTTAAAAATGATGATGCAACAATCACCTAAAACAAGAGTAGAAGCCGAATTCCCCACAAAGGGCTCTGAACTCCTTCCTCGTGATTTCTCTAGATATGAGTTGGAGGTGCACAATGCAATCTTATTGTATGAGCTAGTGATTGACAAAATGAATATGAAACAAGAGAGAATTGCAATGAAAATAGAGAGCAAGTAATAGAAGCAATGAAAGTAAAGCAAGAAGCAAGAGCAAGTAAACCAAACGCAAACACCGAGAATTTTTTCGAGGTTCGAGCACCCAGCTCTACGTCCCCGCCTTCCCCAGAAGGATTTCTAACCACTATAACTTCACAAAGATGTTACAAATATACCGGAGTATCCAACTCCACAATCTCAAGTGCAAGTATCTCTTGGTGATCAAAAGACCACAAACTCTCTCTTGAAAAATCTCTTCCCTTACAAAATCCTTATAGAACAATGAGTAGAATTGAAGCTCTTGTTTGTAAGTGAAAAAAGAAAACTAAATCAGAGAGTTTTGAAAAACACTTCAGAAAATGAGAGAGAATTTCAACACAAAAACCAAGAAACAAAACTCTTTTGAATGCCTTAAACTTTTGAAATTTTTGCAAATTTTGTTGTGATGAACCTCTCCCTAAACACCCCTATTTATAGGAGAGGGATAGGGATTAAGGAGTAAACCCACTTAATGGTAATTAGAAAGTATTAGGTTCAGAAAATATCATTAACCTTGTTTAAGAAAGAAAAAGAAAAAAATAAACCATGTTTAAAAACTAGCCGTTATGGCTGAAACGACTCTCTCGGTCGACCGGTCGGTCAACCGGGGTTCAAATAAAAGAGCCGTTATAGGTTATCGGCGACCCGCCCGGTCGACTGGGCAGAAACAGAGAGCAACTGCACTTCAGTCGGTCAGCCGCCTGGTCGACCGAAGGGCTCCGGTCGACTGCCCGGTCGACGAAAAACGTGCACACATGCACGCACCCAGTGTCAGAACTCCGTCGACCGAGCGGTCGACCGTTCTGACCTGAACTAGTCGGTCGACCGGTAAAGCCAAAACTGAGATTGAAACAGGATTTTAAGGAGATTTGAAATTTTACCAAAATAGTTTTGATTAGAGATATATATAAAACATAAAATAGAGTTTGTAGGCAAAAGATTGTATTTAAAAATATTTTGTACATATTTATAGGGAATATTTTTAGGAAAGACATGTGCGCAAAACGTGTGTGTGGATTATAGAGTTTCAAACCTATTCACTATTCTTTAACAAAACTATAAAACTAAAAATAAATCTAATGAAGTCTTCTTGAGTCTTGAGCCTTGCAATGCCTTGATAGAGCCTTCTCTTCTATGTTCCTTTCTTGTTGTGCGATATGCCCTTATTTGTTCCATGAACCTAGAAATTCTTGCAAAAGCTAAGCAATGCCCTTCAAACATGGTACTAACCTGAAACTTATCTTGAACAAATTTATTAGTACAAATAGCTCTTATTTGTTTTGTTATCATCAAAACTCTAAACAATTGGAGAGTGTAACCTTTTGGGCCAACATAGCTATGTTGTATATCATAGTCTAATACATGTGTATTTACATAATGATTATATAATATATGTTTTGTTTTATGCTTCACGATTTGATTACATGTTTGGATGTTAGTTTTCATAAAATTTGAGTATATACTTGTACAACTAGTGAGTCACAAATTGATTATTATATGTTTGTGCTTGATTGCTCATTTATACTCATTAGATATACTAGTATAGCCTAGTTTTGATGATTCATGTATTTTGACTTGTATTCCTATTTTTGGACATGTTTTTCAAGATGATATGTTTTTAGCTTCATGTATATGTCTATTTTGTCTAAACTAATAGTTAACATATACATTCTTGAGCCACTTGCCTTCTTGCATATATTTTTGTGTGACTCGTTCATGTTTGATATGTATGTATACTCTAATTTGTACAAAATATACATATGCCTTGAAGTTGTATTATTAAAATTAAATTTTAATGATTTTCGTGTTTTCGTTTATAAAGGAATTTCACATTGAGCTTATTGCCTATTTTCATGACTTTGTCTTTCACATTATAGTTGTACATCATTTTACATAATGTTTTCTCATGACTTTATTTTCATGAGTATGATATGTGCTTTATAGATTTTGAGTGTTGATGATCGTATGACTTACATGTTTTTTATAGAAATATTCTTATTTTATCTTTACTTGAAGGATTTCGTACTAGTTTTCAAGTTTTTCATAAAATTAGTTGCGTTATTTTTCATGTGGTAGAGTTTTCAAACGTGTTATAACATTTTCAAACTTATTTTTGAAAATCCTACCCATACAAGGGCGGTTGGTTGGGCGATCATGCCTTGTATGTATTATTGAAAATCTATTTAAATATGTGCATGAAATGGTGGTAGGGAGTATGAGTTATACACTGGTTTCTCATTGTGTTTTCAATTAGTATCACAATTGATATTTATTTTGTATACTCATATTTATTTATATAATGTATGCTTCAACTTCAAATAATATCAATTTCGATTGGTATTTATATTTTCATACATATATATGTGTTTTGATTGTGCTTACTATATCTCTATATCTTTGAGCTCTAAGCTTGTTTAGTCTTAATGATAGTTATTTTTTAAATTGGTATCTTATACAAGCTTATGCATTGTTTTCATGAGTATTTCATAAAGGGGGAGAAAATTCATATTTATCTTTCAATTGGTTTTGTTTACCTTTGGTATCTTACTTTCATTCTTTATGTTGAAAATGATATCTTAGTTTTCATTTGGTTTTCTATACTCCTAATGAAATTATTTTCAATTGGTATATGGTTCATTTCAATATTGGTATCAAGAACTTAAATTGATAGTATTCTCTATTTGATATCTCTATTGCAAAATTATTTAACCAAAAAGATTGGTTTATGTTTTTCAATTGGTATCAAAAGTATAAATATTTTCAATTGGTACTATTTTTTTTACAATTGGTATCAAGATTTACCTATATGTTTATATCTTTTAATTGATATCAAAATTTTGATGTTTTGTTTATTTTCAATTGGTATCATAAGTTTTGATGTATACCTCCGTACTAACTTGATATATCTTTCAATTGGTACCATAATATTTTGATTTGTATTGCTTATATACAAGGGAAGCTTAACATCTTCTCTATATATAGATTCATGTTGAGTGTATGTCATATTGAAGTGATTGACGTTTCTTTGGTATGTTAGTACACGTGTGTAGTAGGAAGCTTTAGATCTCCTTTTATACATTGCATATTATGTTTTATGTGGTTAGGGTTTAGTCATCTTTTTTGGTATAAATGCATGTATGCAGGGGAGTTAACTTCACGTCTCTCCTCTTCATGATGTATATAGCATATATAAGTTTTATTGTTTTGATTTATGCAAAAAGGGAGAAAATTTATATTTATGCCTTTTATTGTTTGTACCCCTTTGTTGATGAGTTGATAAAAAGGGGGAGAGATAGTTTGCAGTTTGATATATGCATGTTTCTTTAAATTTGTTATCTTTTATCATTGGTATCAAAGCATCTTTGTTAGTATTGGTATCAAGAGCATTTTTTTTATTGTTTTGTTCGTATCAAGAGTTTTTTATTGGTATCAAGAGCAACAATGTTTTTAAGAACATGTTTATTTTAAAATAGAGTTTTTATTGGTATTAAGAGCAACATTATTTTTAAGAACATTTTTATTTTAAAATTGATATCAAAAGCATGTTTATTTCATTGGTATAAAAGATCATGTTTGTTCATTTCCTTATTTTATGCATGTTATGCATATTTATGTTGAGCATTCATGAATATTTTAGGTTTATTGCTATGCATGAGTTAAGGGGGAGTTTCTTTGAAGCTAACTTTAATCTATGCATATATAACTCCATGAGTTTTATCATCATCAAAAGGGAGAGATTGTTAGCCCAGAGACCCTTCACTCTAGTTTTGATGATGATTAACTCATGTAATTATAGTTTACTAATAATCTTGTGATATTTAGTTTCAGATATTTGATCAAGATATTAATAGGTGATTAGCTTTAACAAAGGTGTTTTGGAGCTTTCATATAGTGATTCAAGAGCTCGAGCGTCAAGTTCACATCTAGCACTCAGTTGGAGTCAACCTCGGTGGATCACGTTTGGATCGAGTCGACTTGGAGACGGCGTTCTAAAAGAAGACATCGGTTTGTTTTAGTATAGTTTTGTTTAGATCTCATTATAAAGATTAGATAGTGATATATGCTTCAAGTTCACAATACACACACAAGTTTCATGTTTTAGTTTTCGGTTTAACCGATCTTGATTTTTTTATGTCAAAAATATAGATATACTATATTTCATGTATATTGGATTCTATCCATATACAACATGCTTCAAAGTTGTTTAAATATCATGTTTTTGTAATTACATGTGTTTTGGAAAAATCTGTTTTTCATTTCAAAAATCCTATTTTTAGAAAATACGGTTTTTGGTTTTAAAGCAAATTTTCTATCACACAAAAATGGTTCAAATAGTTTGAAATTGTGTTGAATTTTTATCACACATATTTGTATTTCAAATATATAATAAGAACTGATTTTTGTGAAATTTATGTGATTTTATGAGATTTTATTTGAAGTTAAAAAGTCGAGTTTCATATCCCAAATTAGCTGGAGTGGCTGTTTGCCGGTCGACCGGACCGGTCGACCATAGCAGAAGTCGGTTGACTGGTGCGGTCGACCGACGTGCACAAGCGTGCACGCCAGCTTGAGCTGGGGCCGGTCGACTGGGTCGGTCGAACGTCAAAAGCTCTGCTCGCTAGAAATGGCCCCGGTCGGGGGACGGTCGACCGGCAGAGAGCTCTGCTCTCTGTATCCAGTCTCGGACGACCGAGCCGGTCGACCGGTGGGGCTCAACGGTCAAAAATATGACCGTTGGCCGATCGACCAGAAGGGCATTTCAGCCCTTTCTAGCTGCCAACGGGCAGAATTTGTGGGGGCTATAAATACCCCCCATTTGAGTTTGTTTTGAATAAGATTTTCAAGAGAAAAAATTCTCATTCTTTCTAGTGTTTATATACAAGTTTTTTAAAGAGTTTTTTGAGCCAAAAGATTTTATCTTTATTTGTTTAAAGGGTTTGAAAAAATTAAGAAAAAGAAAAGTCCTTTGGATTAGTTTTTGATCTTCATTTCCATTATATCCTAGAAGTTTTTTCAAGTATTTTCTTTGAGTTTTGTTTTTTTAAACTCTTTGTTTTCTCACACTTGAGCCTATCTATCTATCCTCTCTATAGGATGTTATTTTTTTGTGACAAAATTGTTTGTGGTTGTTATAACCACCAAGTGTTGTAAACCTTCCATTCATTATGATATTCCTCTAGTGAGAGGTGGATTGTGTTGATTTTCCTCTAGTGAGAGGTGATTGTGAAAGTGATATTTGTATCCCTCTAGTGAGAGGTGGAGGATTGTGTTGGAATCCCTCAAGTGTGAGGTGATTGTGTTTGAGTGGCTTTTGAGCCCTATCCCTCTAGTGAGAGGTTTGATCATTATGGCTAAGTGTCCGTCCCTCTAAGTGTAGAGGTGATTTATTTTTTGTGCCTTGCCTCTAAGTGTAGAGATTGCATTTGTTGGAGAGAGGAGTTGTGTACTCCCGATTGTATTTGCCCAAAATCCTCAGTGTAGGTTCCCTGTGTGGGAAGTCCTGTGTGGACGAGTTAGTAGAAATCTTCTGAAGGCGGGGATGTAGAACTGTGTGCTCGAACCTCGAAACATATCTCAGTGTTTGCGTTTGATCCACTTTCTCTAACTCTCTCTTACATTGTGCATTGATTCATTTTGTTCATATTATATACATGCTTGGTTTGTTTGTGTGCAATACTTGTGTTAACAAGAGAGCTTCATATAGCACCTCAACTCTTATTCAAAGGAATCAAGAGGAGTTAGTCCAGAGCCATTCACCGGGGAATTCGGCTACCTCTTTGTTACACTAAGTGTGTTGCATTAGTTTTTAAACTTCACATTATTTATTATTAGATTAGCCGTACACCTATTCGCCCCCCTCTAGGTGTACTTTTCAAAAGCAATGTATCTCGATAAACAGTTGATTTTCTGGTGAGAAGATGGTAAGCTTGCATAAAAGGGGTGTGCATCCAGTTTTGTTGAAGCCGATGATGGTGTTCGGCGTGCTCTACTCAGACTTGGTTGGACCATCAGCTGAAGACGTTGTAGACTGGAAAGAGCCAGTCAATTAGAGAGTCAGTATTGACTCATGATGAGTTCTCTTCGTAAGGTCATGTAGTTGCTTGGAGACACGTTCGAGTGTTCGACATGTATGAAAGTTCTCCTAAGGTGAAGTGTAGGGAAGGCATGTGTGGTACATCC
>JAVJIF010018663.1:0-20000 GCA_038442645.1 Agave tequilana
CATGAATTTGAATTAAGTGCTTAATGTAGGAAAGGTAGGATGGATTGAGGAAAATGTTGGGGGATAATGTAATGTAGTGACATGATAGACTAGTCATCATGGGATTAACGTCATGCTCATCCTCTTTTTCCCTAGAGGGTTGTGTCATAAGGTTTACATGTTATATGTTAGTAATAATTACTATAAATTCCCATGGTAACATACATGAAGTGCATGGTTAAGGGTGGTTAATTCCTAAGTCTTTTCTAACATAATTTTGGTAGAGGCATAAATATGTATGGTTATTATGTTACATCCTATGTATGCGAGATATTTAATTACTAATCATGGGAAAGGGAGAGTAAAAGTGGAACCTCTATAAAGGAAAAGACATGTTTCCTTATACATCATGAGACTTATACGTGTTCACATGGTCATAATTGATACAAATATTGTGGTAATTCTTATTCAATACTTATACAATACTATGTTGATTTGTAACTTATACAAGAGCATGCTAATTGTGTGGCTTATACAATAGTATGTTGATGATGTGATTTATACAAGAGCGTGTTGATTATACGGCTTATACAATGGTATGTTGATTGCTTATGTTTGGCATAATTGCTTGGAGGAAGGGCCGGGCGGGAGCCGGTAGGAGGGGGAAGACGGCGATTATCTGTTAGTGCATGCTTTTATATAAGCATAAGGAGGAAGGGGCCGGGCGGGAGCCGGTAGAAGGGGGGAAGACGGTGGTCATGTGAACTATACATATACACTTGCATTTATATAAATATGCATGTTTATCCATATGCTATATATGATCTTTGTTTGCATTTACAAGGAGGAAGGGCCGGGCGGGAGCCGGTGGGTGAGGGAAGACGGGGGAAATTTGCACCCTATGATTAGGGTGATATATGTACGTGCCTTAGTAATAAATGATATAGTGTATTATCTGAAGGTGTCTGAATGTAATATTATTTAGTAAGGGCTTGGGCAAGATAAGAGCGTGTGCGTAGAGATATCTGTGTAAGAAAGAATTGATGATCTTGCTCTCGTATGTACTCGGAAAGAACTTTTAGTAAATAAAAGAAAGTCTAGTAGTTGTGACTTATAACTATTAAATTGTGTAAGGATATGGGGGTATGTAGGAGAGGGTCACTGGTAGGGGTAAGGGTCTCTACGTTCATGTAAGACTCCTCGGGCCCCGCAAGGTATGTTTGTGATAGAATATCCATGTTATCATTCTTCTAGTGCTTACGTAATTTACTCACTGAGCCGTTAAGTTCATTCCTTTTTCTTTTCCCCCTTTCAGGTCTGGAGAGAGGAAAGGGCATACTGTAGCATGGAGAGTTTAGTTATGGGCAGAACGACATACCCTTCTTACAATGTTGTTTTTGTTTACTATATGCATATGTATGTTTTCATTTCAGCACTATCTAGCTAGATATGTTATGTGCTACTATTGAATGTAACTCCTTCCTTGTAACATTTGAGACTAGAGACTTGTGATGCATGGGATGTTTTGCGAAACTAAGACTTGTGCTTATGTTTGGTAGTAATGTGTTGAAGATTGATGCTCTTGTTGTACATGTCATTAGAACATATTTTGGAAGCATATTGTGGAAACCTACTTAAGGATGTAATGTTGTGTTTATGAGATCTTATACATTGTGATAAGTAGGCCGTGTGGGCCGAAATCTTTTATGGAATAAGTAGGCCTTGGAGCCGAAATTGTTATTCTATGTATGTGGAAAGAGGCGAAATTTTAGGGGAGATGCTGCCGAATTTTTCTGGATCAAAATATGGAGATTTGGGATAATTATGTGTGGCAGGACTAATCTTGTCTATTAGAAGCTGGGACCGTTACACTGCCGAATGCTTTTTTTTCCTATGTTGCCTATATTCATCTATGGTTTAATCTTCTTTCAGGCAAATCCAGAGAGCTAGCGAGGAGGGTAGTGCGACAGGTGCAGTCGGGCGGGTCTTCGACAACCATTCAGACCAGAGGGGGGCGGGGTGCGGGGACGACACAGCAGCGGGGATGAGATGTGATTAGCGCCTTTAAGACCCCTGACTTTTGCCCGACAGGTTGACAGTGAAACCGGTATCGGTTTTAATGTCAACCTGTTTTTCTCTCAAGGAGTTTCCTGTTTTCTTCTATTTTTCTGTTTGTTTCTGTTCCTGCACCTGCGTGTGCTTTGTTTCTTTTACTCAGGAGGCTATTATGTGGCATCTCTTGATTTTGTACTTTCCTGTTACTTTCATTAAAATCTTCCTAATGAAGCGCTGGGAGCCCTCTAGGGTCCACCGTTTTACTCAAAAGATACGTTCTCTAAGAAACAAGTGTTACAACACGTCTCAAGTCTCGAGCTTTTCAAGCCCATTAAAACTATGGTAGCCTGCAGATTTTGCTAGGGCTTAATTTTTTCTTCTTTCTTTTCTCTGAAAATTGTTCCCTTTCTGTTTAAAATCAATGAAGGAGAGTATGGAAAGACTGCAGATTTCTTTTCAACAAAACACTGAAATTGGTTTGGTTTCATAGAAGTAATTATAAAATTTAAGTTAATATATACAAATTTAGAATCAAATCAATGCACTTGTTCTAAATTGATTCACTTATCTATCAGAGCAGCCAATATTAAATGTTAAAGTTTCTTTCAGGAATGATTTGAGACTATCAGACGCAAGACAACCTCAAACTAATTCGTTCATGGATAAATTGGTTCAAACTATTAAAACAAAAGACTACTTCACACTAATAAGAAGGAAAAAAAAAATTCTAGAGCCAGCAATTATGTACAGAAATTCTTGATCTTGTACACACACTATTTCTCATTTTCTTGAGGGGAGTAAATAGACTATTTCTCATTGCTAGAGGATGTCAATAGAGATACACTTCACTTCCCACAAACAGAAAAAAACTAAAAATTCTGAAAAGAATTATATCCTCTGTTGCCCGCAGGACAACAACCCCTCTGAGAAATCCACCAACAAACGGAGACAGTTGCAGCCGGAGACGTACCCAACATAACAATAACAGAGAAACAATAGAGAAAAGCAATCAACACAGTATTTAACGAGGTTCGGCAACGTGCCTACGTCCTCAGGGTAAGGGAGAGAGAGATTTTATTAATTCAACAATCAATACAAACTAATATAGAGGGAACTTTTCAGAAGATTCTTGGGGATACAATACATGAAGACTCTAGCCCTTATTTTTAGCCACAGAGTTCCTGAATTTAAGGAAACTCAGATTGAATTCGATCCCATCCAGAAAAGGAATCCAAATCCTAAAAGGCAGCAGAAAACGCATCTGTCGGTCGATCGACCCATGCCACGGTCGACCATCGACCGGGCCCAACTGAGAGCTAAGGCCTGTCAGTCGGTTGACTGGGCTGGTCGACCGCTCTCTGCCATAGTCGATCGGGCCGGTTGACCGCTCTCTGTCACGGTCGACCGGGCGGTGGAACATGATGATCCTATGCACGTCGTGCACGCGGTCGACCGGGCAGTCGACCGGCCTCCTCCACCGGTCGATCGAGCGGCCGACCGGGAGCACAATTTGGCATGCTCAATACTCCGTTTCTCGCTCCTTTGATTTCCAATCTCTGTGCTAACTTTCTCTACTCCTCTTCTCCTCTCTCCCTACAATTCTCCATCTCTGTGAAGATTTTTCAAATCTGAGCCGATCTCCAACGAACTCCAGTCTATCACCTGGCAAAATCGACACACGATCTCGGCTTGAGCCCAGCTATCAACCAGAATGCACCATACATATGTTCTCATCACTTCACCTTAGGAGAACTTTCATACATGCCAATCACCAAACGTGTCTCTCACTCAGCAATTTCATGATCTCACGAAGAACTCATCATGAGTCAACACTGACTCTCCAACTGACTGGCTCTATGTAGTCTACATATCTTCAGCTGACGGTCCAACCAAGTCCGAGTAGAGCACACAGAACACCATCATCGGCTTCAACAAACTGGATGCACACCCCTCCTATGCAAGCTCAACTGTTCATCGAGATCACAATTCTTCACCTCTATGTAAAGTCCAACTCTTCACCTCTACGTGAAGTCCCAATCAGCTTCTCGAGAACCCAAACCGCTTCATATAGGTTGCATCTCCAAATGTGCTATGCCTTTACGACTTCCTACATACCTTGCCCAAAGGATCTAGCCAACTGTAGTTCATTGAAATGAGCTCCATCAAGCTCAAGCACCTGTACCTGAATCTTCAGCAGCGAACCTATCTGGCTGAGTCATATGAACCTCCTCACGACCATCATGGAGAATAACGACCTTCAACTTGAGCGTGTCGCGGACACAAGCTTGAGATTCATGCTTCTTTACCCACGTGCGTGGTTTTACCTTGATTCCAATGGCTGCAAACAATTCGACATTCTCATTAATGTCTTCAACCTGTTCAGCATCAATCCTGGCTACATGATCTCCACCCAGTGTCACATCCAGTGAAGTCTTTACTGATGCCGAACCAACTGGAGATGGTGGAGTAGCATCAACCTCTACCCGCTGCGACACTTCCTTGGTCTCTGTCCTCTCCACTTGCTGAGAGATGGTAGAATTCAACATTGAAGTCTCATCAAACGTGACATGCCGACTCAACACGATCTTCTTATTTTCAGGGTCTCATAACCTGTAACCTTTCATATTTCTCTTGACAACCAAAAACACAAACTTCTTGCTCGCGGATTCAGCTTGCCATCTTGGCACTGAAGTAGGTTGGACTTTCAAATTCTCGCAGCAAACTAGATCTTGAGCAGCTTTCTAAGACCAAATTTTCAATGGAGGTTTACCTCCTATCGCAGTCGATCTATTTATGAGATGGCTAGCATACACAATCGCTTCAGCCCAAAACGATTTGCCTAATCCTGCATTAGACAACAATCACCAAACCTTCTCCAGTAAGGAACGGTTTACTTCCTTAGCCAACCCATGTATACCTTCTATGAAGTGAGTACCAATACCAGTGTTCTGGCCAAATCGTAGGAATTGGTTCATGTCTATTCAACATTACCAATCTATAGCTCCTTGATCTTCCTACCTGTCTGCTTCTCCATTCTTCCTTTCCACTTCACCAACATATCTAGGGCTTCACACTTTATCTAAGGGATATATCCAACAATAAATAGATAAACTATCAATAAAAGAGACAAAGTACCTGTGACCTCCAAGCGATGCATTCTTAGCAGGTCCCTAAATGCTTATATGAACACAATCAAGAAGATCTTCTGAGCGGTGAGTACTGGTGCTGAATTTCACCTTCTTCTTATCCAGAATGCTGTGTTCACCACCAAGTTGTAGATAGCAGCACCTTCCAATGATCCCATCTTTGCAGGAGCTTGCAAAGACTTTTCACCTCCATGTCCGACCTTCACCTGCCAGACCTTTGTGCAACTATCATCTGAAGAAGTAGAAGTCTTCACCTGACCTGTAACCGTACTACCCTTCAAGTAATAGAGATTTTCTCAGCGGACGCCCTTCATAACCACCATTGAGCCTTTGGTCATCTTGAGAACACCATCTCGTATAGATACCACAAGGCCCAATGCTTCCAAAACACCAACAGAGATAAGATTCCTTTTGAGTTAAGGTACATACCTCACCTCCTTCAATTCTCGTACTATCCCATCATCCATCTTGATACGGATTGTACCCATCCCTTCTATATTACACGGTGATCATCACCCATGACCGTGTAACATCCATCTAGCTTCTCAAAACTAGAAAACCAAGCCCTGTTTGGGCACACATGATAGGTGGCTCCGGTATCTAAAATTCACTCAGTATTATCTGAGTAACTAACAGTAGGAGTAGTAACAGAGAGAGAGAATACCGATGAGTCTGAATCCGATCCATCCGCCTGTGCGAGATTCGCCTCCGTGTTTGACTCCATCTTCTTACCTTTGGCCTTCGGGCAATCAACTTTCCAGTGCCCTACTTCCTTGCATAAGGCGCACTGATTCCTCTTAGATCTCTGAAGCCTGATCTGGACTTTGATCTTCCCTGATCATCTCTCCCTTCATATTGGAACTCATGCCTCTTACCGTTAATGCCTCTGCTGTTGTGTTCCCCGAAGAAGACAGCCGGTCCTGTCTCCTTATTTCATAACTCATAAGAGCAGCAATACCTCACTGTAGTTAAGGGATTTTCTTCCATTGATCAATGTAAGAGTAAAGGTCTCATACTCTTCCCTAGGAAGAGAATTCAATAGGATTACCGCCTTATCCTCTTCATTGGTCTCCACATCCACATTAAGTAGATCTGTAAGAAGTTTCATGTAGCGATTCAAGTGTTCATTGATGGAGCATCCTATTTGCATCTGAAAACTATAAAGCTTACTCTTCAACTGTAATCGCGATGCTATGCTTTTCGTCAGATACTTCTTCTTCAGGATCTCCCACAGCTGCTTCGCAGATGTCTCATGCAACACATGATACTTGATATCTTGTGTGAGACAAGACCTGATCAAGCCATACGCCGTACAGTTCATCTTTTCCCAATCTTCTTCTGTCGTTGATGCGCGCTTCTTCTCCAACCGTAGAGTGTCTTCGAGGTTTGATGCCGTCAGCGCATCCATCACCTCACACCTCCACATACCGAAGTTGTTCGTGCCGTTGAACTTCACCACATTAATCCTCAGCAAATGTGGATTCATGGATATACCTTCTCCAGCCGTCTTCTCAACTAATTCATCAATGCAATGCAGAAACAAACGGAGTTAGATAAAACAAACTGCATAAAGATAGGATCTTTACCTCCACGCGAAACCCTCGAAAAGTTTCCGAAGCTATCTACTCCTCCAAATTGATTCCTCGAGCAATCTACACGCTATTTTAAGATCGACACACGATCCCACAAACAGTCCCAACGCCCCTCCGAGATTGACACACGATCTTTGCCAAACAGCAACTGATGCCCTTAAAATCAACACACGATCCCACGACTAACCTGAGATGCTCTGATACCAATTGTTGCGCACATGACAACAACCACTCTGAGGAATCCACCAACAGGCGGAGATAGATGCAGCCGGAGACGTACCCAACACGACAAGAATAGAGAAACAATAGAGAAAAGCAATCAACACAGTATTTAACGAGGTTCGGCAACGTGCCTACGTCCTCGCGGCAAGGGAGAAAGATTTATTGATTCGACAATCAATACAAACTAATAAAGAGGGAACTTTTCAGAGGATTCTTGGGGATACAACACATGAGGGCTCTAGCCCTTATTTATAGCCACAAAGTCACTGGATTTAAGGAAACCCAGATTGAATTCGATCCCATCCAGAAAAGGATTCCGAATCCCAAAAGGCAGTAGAAAACGCGTCAGTCGGTCGACCGGTCGGTCGACCGACCCATGCCACGGTCGATCGCGCCGGTCAACCGGACCCAACCGAGAGCTAAGGCCTGTCAGTCGGTCGACCGGGCCGCACGGTCGACGGGCGGTCAACCATGATGATCCTGTGCACGTCGTGCACGCCAGTCGACCGGGTAGTCGACCGGTCGACGGGAGCACAATCTGGCCTGCTCAATGCTCCATTTCTCGCTCCTTTGATTTTCAATCTCTATTCTAACTTCCTCTACTTTTCTATCTCCGCTCTCTCTCTCTACATCCTCTTCTTATATTTACTTGCATGGACTACTATATCTACACTCTGCATCTCGAAAAATTCTCACATCTGTTTTGCTGCCAATTTCTAATTCCTCAATTGAATTAAAAAGATAACCATTAATTTATCCAGTCAGGTGCATACAAAGATTCGGATTTACTGATCGTGTTCATACGCTCTAGGGGCTGTAAAAAGGCACATAAAGTTTGTACATACGTGTTCATTTGTTAAATAAAAACACTAAAGTTGAACACAAATCTATATATGTTTAATAAGATAAACGAACACCATTGAGACCTGATTTTGCTTGTGGGAGTCCAAGTTGAAATTCGGCCATGATCTATCTTTCCCCCCGAAAAATAAATAAATTAGAACAATAAGAAGAAGATAAACGAATGTACATTAAGTGTTCAAGCTATCTCGTGCCCCAGCTTGGTTTGAACAAGACTTGTATAGCCTTCGCTTGACCTAGGCTCATGTAAAATCTCGTTTAGCCTCAATTTAAGCTCTTGTATAAACTGACTACTCTTTTGAATTGATTAAATTTTAAAATAGACTAAACTAGTATACCGCGCTTGTGGTGAGAACCGACCGAATTCCACCAGCGAAGAAGAGGAAGGAGGAGTAGGGGAACGAGGAAAGAGGGGCAGGGGAGGGGGGGAGAGAGGGGAAGAAGAGGAGGAGGGAGGAGTGGGGAGGCAGCTGGAGGGAGGAGAGGAGCGTTACTACTCTGGCTGCCCTCTCTCTCTCGCTCTCTCTGTAGATGAACACGGCCGGATGGACAAATAAAGTTTGTGAAGGAGTCACGGGAGAAAATCTCCCTTTAGTTGATTTTAATTAAATCACGACAGTACTGTTAGTAATATTAATACCAAGAATAAGATAAATATAAATTTAAGTTTATTACACTACATTTTAAAGTGCTTTACTGCATAGTAGATCAAGAGAGAGACTATTGCATGCATTTACAGTCCACTGTCACTCTCAAAGATTGTTTGCCTACGCAGCCACGCAATGTCATTTGATGTAGCATGGCGTAATAGCTAAGTCTTCACACGTAATTAATGTGGGAAGAAGATGAAAATTGGACTTTTCAAACTTAATTAGATATTGCAGAGACATTGGAGCTCGACGTGCACGGAGGTGCACAGTGAAAAGAAAAAAAGAAGAGCAAATGCAAACAGCTATTAATGACATGAGGGCAGTCGACAGCAGACATAGGGAGACACAACAGAAAGCAATAGTTTGTCAGTCTGTCGACAGTAGACATATAACTATCGACAGGCACGCCAACAGAGAGTTGGCTTGGCTCAGTCTATCGACAGGCCTCTTATGGCTGTCGACAGCCACATGTTCTAGGCAATTTTGACGTTGGATTCTTTCTGATCTGAATTCGGAGCTTTTGGTTTTCTTTTCTTCGTGTGATCTCTGCCTATATATATAGGGTGTTGTACCCTTATTTGAATCCACAAAAGAGAGTTTGCATTTGAAAGTTTTAGGGTTAGTTTGTTTGAGAGATTTTTACGACCGAGTGCGTAGTTTTTCTAGTTAGATCTTTGAACAAATTTGTAATCCTTATAATTAAATTGTCTGATAAGATCTTCTCTTTTCTGCTCCAAGGAGGTAAGCAAGTTGCCGAACCTCGTTGAAACTTGTGTTCTTCTCTTTTTGGTATTTAGTTCGTGCTATATATTTTTTGTGATTGACACAACATTTGGAAATGCTGATCTTGGTTTGATTGACACGTGATTGGCTTCTCCGGGCACAACAAGTGGTATCAAAACTTCCCAGATTTGGCCGGAATCATGTGTTGATTCCAAGATCATCGTGGTCTATTCAGCAGAAATCGTGTATCAATCTCGGAGCGGCATTGGTCTGTTCGTGGGATCATATGTCGATCTCAGAACTTTGGATTGTTTATTGGGATCAGATTTGATAGAGTAGATCATTCGGAAACTCGTCTAGAGTTTCATTTTGAGATAAATGTTAAGCCCATTGTTTTCTGCATAGTAGTTGGATTTTCTGGATGATAAGGCAGGGGTTAATTACTCCACAGTAAACACCGTGAATATTCACCAATCGAAGATCGATATGGTGAATTTTGAAGGCACGAGCAATTGGAAGGGCAAGGGAGATATTGAAAAGTCTACAACATGTAATCGTCAATTGGGAAAGGAATTGTTGGGAGAAAATGAAAATTGAAGTTTACAAACTCAATTGGATAGAGCAGAGATATTAGAGTTCGCTATGCACGAACGTGCATAATGGAAAGAAGAAAAGAAGAGCAAATGCAAGCAGCTATCGGCATGAGGGCTATCGACAACAGAGAGACAGTGATTTGTCACTCTGTCAACAACAAACAATAGCTGTCGACAGGCATGCCAAGAAAGAGTTGGCCTGGCTCAGTTCGTCGACATGCCTCTTATGGCTGTCGACAGGCATGTGTTCTGGGCAGTTTTCACATTGGATTCTGAGTTCGTTTCTGATCTAAATTCAGAGTTTTTGGTTTTCTTTTCTGCGTGTGATCTCTTCCTATATATTGGACGGCGTTGTACCCTTATTTGAATCCATAAGAGAGAGCTTGTATTTGAGAGTTTTAAGGTTAGTTTGTTTAAAGGATTTATATGGTCAAGTATGTAGTTTCTCTATTTGGATCTTTGAATCAATTTGTAACCTTTGTAACTCAATTGTTCGAATAAGATCTTCTCCCTTCTGCCTTGGCGATGTAGGTAAGTTGCCGAACCTCGTTAAAACTTGTGTTCTTCTCTCTTTGATATTTGGTCAGTGCTATATATTGTTCGTGACTGATTCGACGTTTGGAAACACTATCTTGGTGTGATTGACACGTGATTGGCTCCTCCGGGACAACAATTAATTGGTCAAGGTTAAGTGTCTGAAGGTGGAGAGAAAAGTGTGACACTTAAGTATTATCATGTCTCATTACTACGGTATTTCTAAGAGTCCTGTTACGTAATTGGTATGTTCTAATACCAATTGTTGTGTGACATGACAATTATGATACCAATTGTTGAGACCAATAATCCGGTTATGACACCAACTGTTGTGAACGCCCAAGACCGTGAACGACGTTTGTGAAACGTGACAATATGTAATGCTTGCAAAAGAAAACTATTGTAAAGCAAACTAGTAATACAAAGACAAACAATAGAAAAGAACACGAGGATTAAATGCGGTTCGACCCAAACTTGGCTTACGTCCGGAAAGAAAACTTGAGAGAGTTTTATTAATAAATTTGGTATAAGATATCTAATATTTTTCTTGATTACCACAAGAGTATTCACCTTCCATTTAAATCCCATAAGATTACAAGAGTATATCATCTCTCTATACACCGTCACCATCCTCTCTCTTTCTTGACTTTCACTGATTTTTTTCGGTACTTGGCTACAATTTATATTTAAAGAAATTTACAATTCAAACCTTATTAGGGCTATTGGCCGTTGGATGCTTGACAAATTTGATCAATCATTGTAGGAGTTAGAAACAAATCTTCATTGAATAGAATCTGAACCTATTCGAACTCCACCAGAAAAGAAAACCTCGCACCGCCTCTGAATTTGGAAACTGCTCACTTCAGAATAGCTGGTTAGTTGAGTTGTCTTTCAGACTAGTCGACTAGTTCTACCATGAGTCCACTTACAATGCTTATAAGTCGACTCCTATATCTGTCCAGTCAACGGGCCTGAGCATTAGTCAACTATATAGTTGACTAACCTGACTCAATCTTGATTTTCTTCTTCTGCTTCAAGCATTCGTCTTCTCCAATTCGACTGGATCTTCTTGAACCATCATCTCTTCTTGAAAACAAGACAAAATCCCAACAAGTCCATGCTCTCAAATGACATGCACCGAGATAGTGTCAAAAGTTTCGGCGCAATTAAACTCGATCAAGCCACCCTAAGAAGGTTGGTCAGGGGAACCAAAGGGTCGACAATATCAAAGAAACGCGGCTACTAGGCTCCAGAGCTGTCCGGATGGAGGGCAATGCCATATTGCAAGTTCGAGCGGTTTCAATAAGAGCTTGGCAGCGACTACATGCTAGAGACAGAGCTACATCGCGATTAGCCAAGAGAGATGCACGGATGCGGGCAGCCACCGTGTTCGCCCTGCCAATTGATAGCATCAGGCTAAGCGGTTGCAGGTACCAAAATTTTGGAGAGATCGAAATTGCATGACTCTGGTAGCAGTGATGTGGAGAAACTTTGCAACCACTTGATATGTAAACCTCCACAATATTTGAGTAATGTAATTGTCTGACATGAAACTGGATTGTGTCGAACGTGTCAGCACTTGCTGGCGATGAGGGACGCTGCTGGTCGAAGGTCCCATTGGGCAAGTGTCGCGCAATGTCGTGGATTGCCCAAAGCAGCTTGAAGTCACTTAGAGTAACGAGCTCGCTTGATGACGAACAACAGAGTAACGAAGAATTATAATCAAGAAGATTATAGCAATTTGCTTACATTCA
This sequence comes from Agave tequilana, assembly GCA_038442645.1. NCBI lineage: Eukaryota > Viridiplantae > Streptophyta > Magnoliopsida > Asparagales > Asparagaceae > Agave > Agave tequilana. Next base: position 12,110 of record JAVJIF010018663.1, read on the forward strand.
CGGGGAGAGGAGGAGTTTTATTAACTTGAATAAGAAGATTACAATAATTATTCCTTTTTTTTTTTTTTTTTGTTCTCTTGGATCTCTCTCTCTCTCTCTGGTATAAGTTTTGTCTTGAGGAATTAGCTCTTCGTTTTGGATTTCGGGATTGGTTCAATACTCTCTCTAGGGGTTTATAAATAGCATTCTCACCTTCGAGTCCTTATAGAATTACAACTCATAATCCTCGTCACAGTCCGAGTCTGAGTGAGAGTCCTTAATAATCTTGTCGAGTCCGTATATGATACAAATACAAATCTTATTTGTATTATGAGATTAAAATTGCACCATAGCAGGAACTCAAATTTGCATGAGATAATTGCTTTTACCCCCATCCTCTCTCCCGTTCCAAAACCCTTTGGTACTTTCTTTTGCACAAAAACCCCCAAATACCATTCTTTGTCAAATTTGATCCATGGTTATGTATTTCATACGAATGTGGGCAGTTTGTTAGGGTTATATATCCACAATACCTCTCCAACTCTCATCCTCTTCCTCAAGCCTAAAAAAAAACCAAAGAATTTTTTTCTCCTTCTTTGTATTTCTCTTGAGAAAAAAAAAAAAAAAAACCCAAAGAACCAATCATTCTTCATATCTCTTTTTCTTCTTCATATCTCCTTATTTTTCTTTCATCTTCTCTACATCTCAATTTAAAACACCTATGTTCTTCTAAATCCAAAGATTCAAAAGAACTCACCCAAATATTATCTTTTCTCTTCTTCTAAATTGCTTCTAGATCTCAGAAGCTAAACTCAAAATTGCCTAACTTTTAATTCAATATATCTACCTTTGTTATAAAATTGTCCATTTTTAAGTTCATTATGTCTATCTTTCATATACCTTTCATCTGAAATTGTTCACAATTTTTTTAGTCAAATAAGTTTATTTATTTTAATATTCAGTATGTCTATTTTTCATAAAAAATTCTATCTTTGCCTTTTACATGAGTGTGTATATCTCTGAATTCAGTATGTTTACTTTTTATGATGAATTTTCTACCTTATAAATCAATATATCTATTTTTCTTATATAAGTTGTCTACATTTTAGTTTAATATGTCTACCGTTTATAAAATTTTATACCTTGAAGTTCAATGTTCAATATATTTATTATTCTCAAATTAGTGAGAACACTTAGTGGAAATACTGTTGTGATAAAAGAATTCAAAAAATTAAATTAAAAGAAATAGCCTAAGAGCGGAAAAATTACAAGAAGAGAGAGAAAAATAAATTTTTTAATTTATTTTACTAATTAAATATTATACAAGAAAAAAAAGTAGACAAATTCTCGTAAAATAAACATATTAAAAATCCAAGAACAGTCATACCAGCATCAAATGCTATTAAAACTTCAAACCTCACAAATCTCACAATATTCAAGACTTTAAAAATGAAAAAACTTACAACACAGCTTCAACTAGTCAAATTCAATATTACAAATGATTTTTTTTACCTTGCATTTTTTTCTACACGTTAGACGCATTTAAAGTGATTCGCATATTCACGATCAAAAAAGTTCTGACCCACGTGAAGGGATAAAAGCAATTTTCCTAGTTTGCATTCATGTTGAATTCCTAGATCAACTCTGGTACCTCTAACAACATGTGATGACTTGGTCAAATGTACCAACATGTGATGAGTTTGTCAAAGATTGTTGACCAACTGTAACTTGTGGTAGAGAATTAGGGGTAATTTTATTGGCATCCAGTTTTTAAATTAGAACATCCAATTATTATCAACATCCACAACAATTGTACAGGACATCCAAAGTCATTGGATGCCCTGAATAGTTCTCAAAGTCATTAGATAACCCAACCATCTACTCTATCGTCCTCAACTCCCTCACCCTTCTCAACTCCCTCCTCAGGACCTAACTCTCGCCGACCGCATCTCCTCTGTCGTCGACTGTTGCGGTGTCCATGGCAGCGACACCCCCTCCACCTTGTTGTCCGCCTCCTCAACCTCCCCGCCGCCTCCTTTCTTTCCTCCGGCACTGACTCATCCCTCCAGAACTCCGCCAGTCTCTCTTCTTTTGTTTTCCTCCACCTCTTCATCTTTTCAATCTTCATCCAATTACAATCTTCCTTTATCATAGTCGTAGTTTTAAAGATTCAAACAGAGCACAAATATGAGTTCTGTTGTTATTTCGAGAGTTATAGTCAATGTAGGTTTTGATCTATACCTATAGTCATTCTTAATTCTGATGTAACTGTCAGTTTAATGACAAAGAAGTTGATTCTTTGGAGCCAACAATGTATATTGCTTGCATGATTAAGTTTAGTTAAAAATCTTTGAAGTAAACTGATAAAGATGGATGGTTATTTCTCATTTATTATTTTCTTTTGTGGAGGTGCTCTTGGGGTGGTATATGGTTGATGCACAATTTGGTGAGTTAACTGAAAATTCTATAATATAGAATTAAGGTCTAAAAATATGTACAGTTTGGATTTTTGTTCAATGAAAAAGGCATAATAAGAAGTTGGATGCGGTGGAAACCCTGTCGTTGTTGCTGCATGCTTTTGCTTGAACTAACCAAATTTGTGGACGACATAATTCATTCGTGCTGAATAATGTAGAACTAGAGGGTAGGGATGAAAGTGATGTAGAAGAAAGCAAGGAGATGGAAAAAACTGAAAGCAGTTAATATTAGACGGTACCCTGCCAATACTGGGACAAAAAGAACAGTATCAGATATGGGACATAATCTGATGAAGAAAGAGACTAATGTAGCGGAGATGAGATAACATATGAGAAGGAGATGGAAGTGAGTGTAAGGAAATTAGGTCCAATGCCATATGAAACCAAATAACTAACTAGAGTTCCACAGAATTGAAAAGTTATGTTCTACAAAATCCAGGTACATCAAAACAAAAGAGTTTAAAACATAGTTTGATCAAACAAATTAGCCTATAAGCAAATAGTAAAATACGAGAAGACTTCACAGTCTAGCCCATGGTTCTGAGAAGCATATTGATCACAAGTGACCATTAAATTATAAGCACATAACTGTGCTATATCTGCTGTGCTTGACAGAGAGAAATCAAAGTTTGATGAATTAAAAACCTGGCATTCTGGATCTCCAAAACAAATTTGTAGCCTTCTGCAACTATTCCTTCATTGTTGGGAGGATAATTGATTCCATTGCCACAGACTGAAGCTTTTTTTGTCAGTATGCACCCATCCCACCAGTATTAGGTCCGGTATCACCATCGCAACTGTTATCAACATAAAAAATATGAACAAATACTAAAATTAAAAAAAACATTATAATTTCTTAAAAGTTCTGATTCGTAAAATATAAATTGAATACATTTAACCTAAACTAGGAAACTCATTCAAATCAAATAAATTTTAGATTGAAGGAATTTCTATTGAAGCTTGAGGTGTGATAAGTCTGTCCCACTCGTCAATTTTAGCTTTCACGACATTGTGTCATTCTTCTGCATCAGGATAACAAATGTATTTCCATCTTTGTCTTTCATCTTAACTTTCATGAAGTGGTTGTTCTCATATAAAACTATCGATACAATTGAATTGTACTTGGCGGCCCGACCCGGAGTGGCACATATATCATATTGTGATGAGGAGAGAAGACACAAAATACACAAATGAATGATGTTGCAAATAAACAACACATGGATGGAACCTGCATCTAGTGCTTTTGTTTAATCTCGTAATAATCCAACACACATTCAACAACATTGTACTCCTTTTCACCGCCAATAATAGGGACATATAGACTTTATGTTGTCTTAGTTCAGACAACATATCACTCCTCACACTCACAGTGATCCACTCATCTTCTGCACTAAGATTCAACATCTCCGCACAACACCTGTATCCATAATGACAGTCAGGAGGAACAACTTCAACACCATCGACAACATGATCCTTAATACTTTGAGAGAAATGATTCATGCATAATTTATTGTATTCTGAAGCAGTTAAATTGCACAACTTGGTTTTTATTTGTTTAGATATTTTACGCGGGGAATTCGAATTTGATACCATGGAACTAAGTTTTTTAATGACCTGCTGCTCCTGCGTTTGTGCACTTCCCACCCGGGGATGGGTCTCGTTTCGTACTTTCATCCGGTTTCAATGATACCTTCCTCCTCTTGTTAACTGGTCTTCCCTTTGGGACTTTATTCTTCGAGGGTTTTTCCATATTGGTGGATGCAAGATTAGTCGCCTGATAAGAAATAACACTTTCATCACTATAAATTACAAACAAGATATTATAAAATAAAAGTAGTAAACAAATATTAGATGACTTATATACCTTTCATAAAATCTTCAAGAGTTTCATTTTTTTGCTAAGCTTCATCGAATTTTTGTCTAAAAAATGATATCTCTTGCTCAGGGTCATGTGTACATTGAGAAAGTTGTTGAGGGAGATCATTAAGTTTTTGCCAAATCAGATGAATGGCAAGCAAAGGAATGCTCTGGTGTTGCGGACGATATTGTACAATCTCACGAGCACAAGGAAGACCATGCGTCATTCTAAGTACACAACCACATGTAGCCACATCAACACCAACATTTGCGCTCCTCCGCATCTCCTCAAGTAATAAGTTGTAATGCATGACTAGACACAAATCCTCGCAAATTGTTGAAAGCACTAATCTGATGTACGCGCAAGTTAGAACTCAAAGACTCATGAAATGAAGCTCTTATTGCAACATGATGCGAAATAAGTAGGTTGTTAATCAATATCAGATTGTTAACAAGATCCCCTCGTGATGACCCAGATTTTTTGAAAGATGCATGTGCGGATTCAACTCTATTAGTTGTCACATTTCCAAAATGTATGACACGATTTGTCCAAGCAGCAAGAAATTTTTTCTTACAAGAGTTTCACCAAGTATCTTCAATATATTTTATCAGTTCATTATAGTTGGCATATTTCACTTTGAATTTTTCTATGTTTTCTATAAAGGACTTCAGTTGAAGATTTTATCACAACATGGAACTCTGCAATGAAAATTTCCCATTCGTTCTTGGTTTTAAAATACTTCTTTCCGTGAAAATTCACGTTGTTTGAAATGTGAAAAGTACACAACAAGTGATAAGACTATGGAAATATTTTTTCAACTGCATTAATCAAAACCAATTCACAGTCTGTAACAATTATCGAAGGTTTCGTACTCGAAAACAAAATTTAATTCAAACACAGCAAAAGCCCATATGTAGTTTTCTTCTTTCTCGGATTGAAGGTACGCATGAGCAATTATGAAAGTTTTGGATGTTGATGTCACACCTACAACTCTAGTAACAGCAAACCATGAAGTTTGTCTTGTATATGCAGTCCAATATCACCACATAGGGAAAACATTTCACCAGTTAGCGGAATAAGGATAAGCATAAAAATATCAAGCACTTCCTCAGTTGTTTTCATTTCTTCTATGAAATTCTACATATTTTTTTTTGATCTAACACATGAAAGAACTGTTGCATTTGAGTTCTCCCTTCCTTTTCCATGATACGATGCTTCGCTTTGAAATTGTAAATTGTTTCGATTGTCGAAGCATTCAAAGGGTCTTGTTGTTTCAAAACACGTAGTACCTCTCTAGGTGTAACTCCACAAAGGGTCATATCTCTAACAACATTCTCTTCTTTTGCTTTCAATCTCCCAACGTACGGATGACCTTCAAATGTAGTTTTATTATCTAACTAACGATTATGACGTCTACAAATAACTTCTATTTTCCAGCCATCTTTTTCGAGTTTCACACGTTTCAACAAAAAAAAAGGCAGCCACATTTTTTTTTACTTCCTGTGATCCTTCTTTTTCTATGAGGATCAACTTTTGACATCATATTTCTCCTATCTCTAAAAACACCACTCTTCTCACACCAATAACTTATTCTCCCTTTATGCCCTAACATAAGTAACTCATTTTGTTTTACAAGCACAGCAACTCCACATTTTCTAACGGTTGTTTTGCACCATTCTATAAGGTCATCTCGTGAATACAAAATCTGTAATTGAAAGTTAAATTTCATATGAATGATAATAAATGCATATTATAAATACAGACTACTACACACATCAATTATGAATGAAAATTTTGTGATTTATGTTGTATTACGTCATCTATAACAAGAAATGACGTGCAATCCCAATTTATTAGACTGGACTCACTCAAGATAGGTACTACATCAGATGATATAGCAAAAAGTCCTATATATGTGAGAAAATTAATTAGGTTCAACATATTATTAAGCCAAAAACAAGCATCCTCATTCTCTAAAATAAAAAATATTAATAACGATTCCAATACAGATGCTTCATACTGAGTGAAAAAAATTAAATTAGGTCACTACGATACCAGTGCTTTTAACAACTAAAGGTGCTATTAGAATTTTTTCCTTGTTATAAAAGATCATGGCTGAAATGTCAAGAAAAAAAATATATAAAACCACACCCAAAGTCAGAGGAAAAAAAAAGCATGAAAGATTCATCTTGACTATAATTGCCATTGAATTTAATAGATATATATACATATAGTAATCCATGTATCAGTAGTAGAAGATAATTTGCAAGAAAACCATTTATATTTTTGTTGTTGAAATAAAATAATTATAACTTGGACAGTTCACTGGAAGGTAATATTCTAATTAAGTTGAATAAACCTTCTTACTTCTGTTTGGTGAATTTATCATGAGAAACAATAATTCTGTTGAAAGCATGCATTGCACATCAAATAAACAAATGAAGTAGAAAATATCAAAGGCAAAATTTTAAAAGAAAGAAAACCGTAACTAATGAAAGAAAGAGAATTTTTGAAGAAAGATCTTAAAGAAGAAAAGAGCGAGGAATCAATGAAACTGGGACTCACTGCGAATGGATTGACCTCTTCTTCGTCGAAAGGATCGTTGTCGTGTCGACCTGCCATGAAACCAACCTCTCAAAGATCGAGAAGAACGAATTACTCGGCACTCAGTCAGAGACATTGTTGTACGAGATATTCAAGGCGACAAAATTTTGGAGAGTAGATAGAGGACGGAGATCGCCGAAGAGTTTATTGTGAGAGACACCAAGCACGCAGAGCTGAATCAAATTGGCAAATTCAACCGGAATCGAACCGGTCAGAGAGTTCACGCTCAAATTCATTTCGATCTCCAACGTCGAAAACTTCCCCAAGCTCGACGGAATCAAGCCTGAAAGCAAATTCTTGTCGAGATTCAAGAACTGAAGTCTAGAACCCGATCCGATCTCCCTTGAAAATTGTATTAATGTTCACTTTTTTCCTCCTCTTCGGCAATATAAATATATTTAGAGAGATTGTATCGGGGATTACCCTGCACAAAAGAGAAAAAGGTATATTGGATATATTTATTTTTCTTTTAAAACAAATTTATTGTGAATGCCCTAGTTAATACAGTGGATGGCAATAAAATTACGAGGGCGGTTATTAAAACACAAAGTAGTGATAAGCAGACTCATTAGTTAGTAGACCCAGTAAATTAGTAAATAAACCCTCCTCAAATTACCTTAAATATTTTTATATTCTAAACATTCAATTTAAGTGTAAAAACCCAATTATACTTCCCAATTTGAAATTAATTCCCCCCCTTCCCATCTCAATTTGAAATTTGTTATTACAAGAATGTTCCTTTTCACTTAATTTAGTAGCATGCAAATTTCTGCAAGAATTTAATTTGAAACCTAAAAATTAAAAATTCCTATGCAACATTTCTACGGAAAAGAAGAGAAAAGAGCAGGCGATGCAGTACAAGTATTTCTCCAAAATTGTTGAAATATTGTTCTACTGTTGTTGTTAGTCATGATCTCGCTTTCTTTGTGATCACAATTTTATAAATTAAAGCCACTATCAAACAAAAATTAAT